>CM064865.1:625000-860000 GCA_032719365.1 Prinsepia uniflora
TTATGATCACCGAGTTAAATGATAATGATATGTATGCATTAATGGTAAGAGTTACATGTTTAATAAACGATGACTTTCAGCTCAACCTGTGAATTTGTATAATTATTTATTAACATTTTTAATAAATTGATGGATTTTGAGTCAACCCGTATAATGATTTATATAATAATATATTTAATAAATTTGTTAATTACTAACCCGTTAACTACCCATTTACCTACATATATACCTATATATTAAATTTTATAATTTAATTAAATAAATTAAATATGTTAAATAGGTTAATCATGTGGGTTCGAAGATGACTTATTTATTAAATAGGTTATACCGATTATCTTATTCATAACAACGGAATTGGTAAAATTCCTTTGCAACAACTCACTTGTATTTGAAATCTACGAAGCTCATCTCTCCAAATACCTGCTGACTAAGGAGGCTGCTGCTGCAGCAGCTAGCAGAGAAGAAGGGGATGGATTCTCCTCAAGCTGTCAAAGAGTTTGATGATTACTTTTTATTTTGTCAAAGATTTTGATCGGATAGTTTATGATCACCGAGTTAATGGTAAGGATGGCAATTTTTGGTAAGGATGACAATTTTTGATATAACTCTATATACAACCTGAAATTTACACAAAGTTTATCCAAATCAATCCGCACGTTTAAAATTTTGGTTCATTTTGTGGTTAACCCATTATGACATGTTTAATAAACGGGTGGCTTTCATGTCAACATGTTAACCTGTATAATTATCTATTAACACTTTTAATAAACGGATGAATTTTGGGTCAATCTGTATAATGATTTATGTAACGACCCGAACCGAGAATAAGAATATTTTAATGTAAAAAGACTATTTTGCCCCTGAAAGGGGGGGAAACTTTGACTTTTGACCCGGGAGATAATTTGGACTTTGACCCATGACTATGACGTAGGTCGGGACGTCACGAATCCGTAGGCAGGCGGCACGCCGAAATCAGAGTTCGTATGAAGAAGTTATGGTCACGGAAGCGTTTTAGCGGAATTTACGAACCGAGAACAACGAAATAAAATATTAATTAATTATGGGAATCCGTGCCAAATTAGATTTGAATCAAACAAGCGGATGAGTGACAAGTGTCGCTCATCCAAGTCCATACTATTCCAATAAAGCAACCTTACAACTATTTACCTATTTTATATTCATTTATTTCCCTCATTAAATCCTAGCCATTGGATTTTCTGCGTAAACTCATCTCAGCCTTCCATTTCAGTCTGTTTTTCTTCTTCATGCACGATCATCTCCCCTTTTCTCTCAAACTCATACACATCCATCCCCCCTAAACCGTGCACCTATTTTCCTTTCCATTTTCTCTCGATCCAAACGCACAAACCAACAACCTGCACACCATCAACCGACCGCCCACAGCACCACCATCATCTCCTTAGCACCACCGTGCACCACCAGCCACCACCATCCACTTCTTTGCCCTGCACAAACCGTGCAAACTCAGACCCGAAACACAGAGGAATCGGGTCCAAGGAGCAACAACCCACATTTTCACCACCTCGACCCAAGTGAAGCTCCAGTTGACACCGTGAGGACCCCAGGAGCACGACTGAACAGGCGACGAAGGCTACGACGGCGACACGGTGGCGGTAAGGCCCAAAACCCGAGAACCCGTTTATACTCCCATGTTTCGAACCAACCCGTTTTAATGCCTAGAAATCAACTCTTTGGTTATGAACATGTCCTAGGGTTAGAGACGAGCTGTTTGGGACGGTTTTGGACGACTGAGACAGCGTGGATCGCCGGAGACGACGACCGGATTTATGGCCGTGAAGTTCAGCGAGGACTGGTGAGTTTCTTCTCGTTTTCTTCCTGTTTTGAGGTTGTAGAACCATAGAACAGACCTAGACGACCCTATAGGGATGAACCCCGTCGAAAATGGTGGCCGGAAACGTACGGTGGAATCGGGTCAAGCCGTGGGTCAACGGCGACCCGGTTCCAATCAAACGGGCTGACCCGGTACTGTAGCAATGATGACGTCGTCATGATGACGTCATCCTGTTAGATGTTGTCAGACCAGGGACCAATCAGAACATGCCACGTGTCATCTGACAAGTGTCAGTCACTACTGACGTCAGCATGCCGTCACTGCTGACGTCAGCAGTACTGTAACAGCGTTGACCCACGCATTGACCAGGCGCGTGGGGGCGCGTGTGAACAGTGATTTTGGTGGGGCCGGTACCATTTTTAAGGTTTCGACGATACGGATCCAATGGAGGTGGTTTTGTGTCGATCGGAGATCGTTAGGTTAGTCAAAATGGGGTTTGAAGCATCGGGAATAGTGCCCGGGGATGCGATTTTGAGGCGGATCTGTTCTAGGGTCTTGGTATTGATGTTATAAGGTCCTTAAGTAACCCTCAGGTATATTAATACAGGTTTTAGAGATCGTTAAGCAGCAAGGACCGAGTGTGAGTGGGCTGTTTGATTTATAAAAGGCTTGCATGCATAAACTGTTTTACTATTTCCACTTATGATTTCGATGAGTCTTATGTGAACTGTTTATATATGCTATTACAATGTTTTGGGCATGAGAGCCGTCTGGATTATATGTGGATTTTGTTTGGGATGTCCGGGGGGACATAGGGTAAACTATACTGTTATTGTACTGTACTTTCCTACCTGTGTATATTGTCTCCTCCAGGGAGGGTCGTTGGCCTGGGTGGACCCTGGAGTAGTCACGGGGCCCTGACTGAGTGGAGTTGACCCCCGTTGGGCTACTTATTCTCACGAAGGCATGTTCATATACCTCGGGCAGTGACCGGGATACCGGGAGCTGATGTACCTAGAGAGTCTCGGGTGTGAGACCCTGAGTGGCAACGCATAGCCTTAGAACCGTGACATCATTTGGGTTGGGTTTTACAGTGCACTGATATGTTAGTTTCTCCTTTCGATTATTATTGTGGTTTTATGGTGATAATTTCAGTATAACATTATGTTTTCACTGCATGCAAGATTTGGAAAACGGAGGGGTAAAATCTTATGATTATTTTCTTATTAATCGATTTATAAACTGTTATTTTTGGCCCACTCACTCTTATTTTACTGACCCCTCTAGACCCTGACACGGAAATAGAGGAGGAGGAGGACCCGGAAGAGGAGGCAGAGGTTTAGTTTGCTTAGCTGTGCACCTGTACACCCACTTGTGGGTAGGTTGAGCACCGAATAATGTACTCTGACTATTGTGCTCACGTGTTGTATTTTATTATCCCTTGTCCGACAGTATCACTTTAAACACTGTTGTAGTACGTTATCTATCTATTTGAGTATTCAGTTTTTATTTAAGGGTAATTTTGGTATGTTTAGAGTCATTGTTAGACGGGAGCGGGGCACGTCCCCGGGTGGTCCCAGTGGGATTGGGACGGGTCCTGTCAATTTATATATTAATTAATATATTTAATAAATTTGTTAATTTATACTAACCTGTTATCTACCCATTTACCTACATATATACCTATTAAATTTTATAGTTTCAATAAATTAAATATGTTAAATAGGTTAATCATGTCATAAGTTAATTGGATTTCAAAGACGATATATTTATTAAATAGGTTATACGGGTTATCTGATTCATTAAGGTGTGTTCGGATGAGGAAAAATAACAACGGATTTGGTAAAAAGTCAGAATTCCCATGCACCAATTCACTTGTTTAAATTAATAAAAATTGGAATTTACAAATTCCAAAAAACAAAATAAAAAGGAATTTGGATGCCCCAAATTCTCACTTTAAATCCCATATAAAAGGGGTGTCATTTCCTAAATTCTATCTTTATAACTACAATTTATGTATAAACATTAAATTCTATGTTTAATTATCATTATATTTCTATATTACCCAAATATAAAATTTTATAAATTCTAGAAAACTAATTTTCTTCGATTTAAATTTCTTCATTTTATAAATTCTTAATAATCTTAAAATTCTCTATCCAAACATATCCTAATACATTGGATTTAGATTATATATTCTTAACGTGAATATTTAAAAAATAAAGTTTAAATTAGATATGTTTACCAGGCACCAGCCATAATTCACGGTATTAGGAAGACATTGGAATTATTAAACAATAATAATATAGCAATCAAACGAGGAGGAATGAGTCGAGTTCGTGTACCTATCGCTATTTATGACGTGTACCCAATTTCGCAAACTTGGGCCGCAAGTTGTGTATTAGTCTTTTTGCTCTTTTTTTTTTAATGATTGATATATTCCACTTTGTTGGCAAATAAAAGAATGGCACATGTGTCTGACCACGAACTCATAAGTTTGAGAACGATATTATAATCTAAAGTAAATTTACAAAAGTATTCCGAATAAAATTTGACTTTAGGATATTTTCTTTAAAAATAATAAATTCGTCATTTTTCAAAATAATTTTTTAAAAAATTGCTAATTTTACAAACTCCGTTCTTCATAAGAGTCGAATCCTAGACTTAAAACGTACAACTATTAAGACATTGACACGATGCATGCTTTCATAAAATAAAATAAATGACCCGCAGATGATCCAGCTTATATTGGCTCCTCCTCTTAACAAACAAATCATATCTACTCCTCTCTTGTAATATCCTCTTAATTAATTTTAGCCAACAACATCATGAAGTGCCACAAGGACGACCTGAAGGCCAAGGCCAGTTTTCTCAACTTGTCTTCACCGTCACCGATAACATCGTCCGGCCTGAGCACCATGTCCTTCCCGGACTATGTTGGTCTGTTTGCCGACGTCCTTCTGTTTTCCGAGGATGCTGGCGCTGTAGCCGTTCCCGCCCACAAGGCCATTCTGGTCAGTTCCCATTCCCCGAACTTATAATTACTTGCTCCATGTTGTTGGGTACTAACTAGGGCGAATTCCTTAGATTTTTCGTGTTGTGTATCTAGAGATGGCTCATAAATTCGTATTTTAGACGATCTAAACTTATAAACTAGATGCAGAAGATCATTCGACGGTTTATTAATCCATATCGACGCCTTAATTACTACTACTTAATTAACGGCTAAGCGATTTTATAACGTGAACTTTCTTTAACCGATCGACCTTACTTCGTAACCTTAACCACCCTTTCTTTATAGTTCGACTAAGTGACTTTGTAACCTTAATGTACTTTCTTACTTTAGCAAGGACCCTTGCCACTTTAAACATATGGGCGCTTCCTCTTTTTTTTTTTTAAGAAATAACCGTACCTTATTTATTCTAATAAACATAAAAGATACACTTAATTACTATTCAGGGAGGACGTAATGAGCCTTGTCCCTCAAATTCATCTATATATATTGGCTCTTTGAGACTCAACTTTTTCTATTTGAGGTCATTGACAATATGAGATTTAGAACAAGTTTTACACAAATTAGAGTAGATAAAAACACGAAAGGCTTGCTACTTCATAATATAATACTAATTTTTCATTTAGCATGATGAGTTAAATTCAAATTAATGTTCAAAACAATTGGTCCTATTAATATGCAGGTGAGTAAGTCCCCGGTGTTCAAAGCCATGTTCGAGAACCAAATGGAGGAAAGCCTGAGTGGCACCATTAAGATTGAGGAAGTCTCTTACGACACCCTTGGTGTCTTTGTGAACTATCTCTACACATCTAAAGTCGACGTCCTTGACTATGAATCTGCATGTGAGCTCCTAATCTTGGCTGAAAAATACCAAGTCCAGGATCTCAAAGACTGTTGCCAGAACCTGTTGGTGTCTCACCTCAACTGGGACAATTCCTTGACCATCTACGCCTTGGCGCACCAACATAATGCTAAGGATGTCATTGATGCAAGCTTGAGCTTGATCATAGACAACATGGACAAGATTACTGCTCGGGAGGAGTACGAGGAGTTGAAGACGAAAGATCCTCTACTTGTATTTGTAATCTACGAAGCTCATCTCAACAAACAGCTGCTGGCTAAGGAGGATGCTGCTGCAGCAGCAGAGAAGAAGGAGAAGGATTCTCCTCAAGTACGTGTCAAAGCGTTTGATGATCACATTTTATTTCCCGAAATTTATGCGAAATTTATCTAGGTTAATCCGCACGTTTAAAATTTTGGTTCATTTTTTGGTCAACCCGTTATGATATGTTTAATAAACGGGTGGCTTTTAGGTCAGTATGTTAACCTGTATAATTATCTATTAACACTTTTAATAAACTGATAAATTTTAGGTCAACTCATATAATAATTTATATATTAATATGTTTAATAAATTTGTTAATTTATTCTAACCTGTTATTTGCCCATTTACCTACATATGTACCTATTAAATTGTATAGTTTCAATAAATTAAATATATTAAATAGGTTAATCATGTCATAGGTTAATTGGGGTTCGAAGACGATATATTTATTAAATAGGTTATACAGATTATCTGATTCATTAAGATGTATTCGAATGGGGGAAAATAACAATGTATTTGGTAAAAAGTCAGAATTCCCATGTACCAGTTGTTCGAATGAGTATAAGTTGATAACTTTTGAGGCAAGTAACATGACTTAAAACTAATAGACTCCATTATGAATTAAGAATCTATTTGGGAATCCCTATTAAATAAGGTTTAAGCTATTTATGGAATATAAATTTAATTGGTACTTTATTAGAAGTCATATAGGATTCCTACTTATTATGTGATATGCATAATATAGGAATCTAGGTACATTTAGATATTGGTATCTGCTCTCACAGATAATATACATATATACCAGAGCTTAAACCTATTATAAGCTAAGTCTTCTGATATTAAAGAGAGAAGAAGATTGATATTGTTAATCTTTGAACGCCATGAGTCAAGAACAGGTTATATCCTCAATTTCTAATTGACTATTATTTTATGTATTATCTTCTTATTATATGTTGTGATATTATAAGTATATTTGACTTTAATATGTATGAATTAGTTTACATATGTTATCAGAGCTTCAAACATGCTCTTCAGTCCACCTTAATTATATTATCATTGATAATATTTTTTGATTATTTTAAAACCTAGAAAGTTTAAAAAAAAAAAAAAAAAAAAATTGGTTGTGTTCGGCCAAAGAGGGCTTTTGTTTTCCCTGGAAGAAAACGACATGTCGTTTGTAGATTTTTTTTAAAAAAACGATATGTCGTTGTTGTGTTAATGTAAAGAGCCAGATGGCTCACCTGTGTTCTGCGGACAGAGAGCTTCTGTTCTTCTTCGCGTTTTCTCCCAAAAAGAACAGCGGTGCCTCGCTTTCTTGCTTCAATATTCTTCTTCGCTTCTTCCAATTCATCATATTGTTGTTTTGAATCCCGATTGTCCTCGGTTCCTTGCTTAAAAACCCCAATATTTCTCAGAACAAAACAAAAAAAAAACCCATATTTCGTTTTGGAAAAAATTTCGGATATGATTTTCCTTCACAACCCAATCGCACAAGGTAAGTGCTGGTTTTCTTCTCAAATTTCGACTCAATCACTATGGGTTTTGTTGATTCATGAATTCCTTGTTGCTATGCATACATAATATCTATTGTGATTCCTTTGTAATTTATCTATCTGTTATACTTTTGATGTATGATCTTGAATTTGCGAATTCACACTATTGATTGCTGGTTAATGGTTGAAACAACACTTTTGGTCATGTATTTCACATCTTGTATTCCAACTGCTTTTGTTCACAGTTTGAAAACGTATGGACTCATCCTTAAAGATAGTTGATGAGTCATGTCGATTTCTTGTAAATTGACATACTTCATATGTTAGGACCGATTGGTTGCCACCACAGTGGTGTCCAATCGTGTTTTAACCAATGATTAAATACTGAATGGCTGAATCCTGTTATATTTCTTGTTCTCCACATAGAATAAGAAAAGGATTTGCCTTGTGATTGATTTGCGGGATTAGGAGTCGTCTAGGGTAATCACACACATGTGATTGTTTCTCGATGGTTCCTAACCCCAAGGTCAGCCACTGTGAGATGACAATGGCACCCACAAGAGTCATCGTTTGTCTCACACTAATGAAGAAAAACTTGAAAGTACAATAGTACCTATTGAAATTAAATGTTATTTTCAAGTTCTGTTTGTTGCTAAATCAGGATGTTTGACAACTATGAGAATTGAAACATTGATTGCAAACAACTACAAGATATTTATTCTATTTTGGTTACATCATTTATATATTAATGCTGCAGTTTTAACTTCCATGTTTTCTTACTACAAAATATTATGGTACTGTTTTGAATTTCCATGATTGTTATGGTTGTTGATCTTGGAGATTAAATGGTTATTTAACAGCTATGTGTTTTGTTAATTTTATACTTGATTGCTATGACCAAGGATTGAAATATCGATATCGATTGATATATCGTTAGTTAAATTTACAAAAATCCCGCTCTAAATATCGATATCGATATCGTTTACGATCAACAAAAATGACGAAAATTTAATCTAAAAGTTAGAAAATTTTAATGAAATTTTGAGAAAAACTTAAATATGCAATAATGGTTATATAAGACTAATAAAATTATAAAATGATTTTGATATAATAAATATATGATGCAATATGATTATGAGGATGACTAATAATATAAAATCTAAATATAAACATAAATTGAATTGAATTACTATAATTTAATGTTAATATTATTTAAAACATAACAATAAGCATAAAAAAATTAAATGGAAGAAAAATGATAAAATAAATCAAAATATATTTGAAATTGGAAAAAAATGAAAAAATAAGATCTAATTTCGTTCAAAATTTGGAATGAATTAATATATTTAAAATTAGAAAAACAAAAAAGGGAAAAAAACCAAAGATTGTTGAAAATTTGAAAAAAAAAATTAAAAGAAATTAGTGTCCTGGGGGGTTTGAACCCGAGACCCCCCAACCCACCCAAAAGCGTCAGCGCCAATTCGACTAGGAAGCTTTAGTTGAAAATTTAATCAACATATAATATATAACGTAATTACAAAAAACTAACAGTCATCTCCTTCTTCCTCCAGCGGGTCTGCAAATCGAGTTTTTTAACTTAATGGAATGACCTGATTAAAACAACCTTATTTTATGTCCAATTTTCACAAATTAATCGTTCATCTTCGTTGTTTTGATCCCATAAATGGATATGTGTGCTCCAAATAAGACAACGCTTCGATATTTCGGTCAATTTCTTCACCCCCCCTTCTTATGTGTCGCAGGTGAAATTTTCCGAAATTTCGACCAAAATTTTGGCGAAATTTCAACCAAAATTTCCGATATTTTCATCCACGGCTATGACTGATGCTGCCAAACCATGTTGAACCATTATGATTTATGAGCAATGCATAATTATATGTACTATGCAATTTCACCGATCTTGTAGTTATAGTATGCTAATTACTTTTTTGGGTAACGAAGGTTCATAATATTAAATTCTGAATATTGGATCAGACATTGGGAGCTTAGATTTTCAGTTTTACATGGTGTTTGGTATGTGATTGACTCTTATGTAAAAATGTCTAGTTTTCACAGGTTTTGTTTGATTAGAGCTTTTGAAAACTAATCAAATTGGGTTTTGTTGGTGTAGTTTTTGTATTCTTCCACTTATAGTTGTGTGAACCGATTCTCCCTCTTCCGATTATGATTTTCATGAGAAATTGTTTATGGATTTTCTGATCCTATTTGGAAATTATTGATCCTTAAATAAATAATGGTTGATTATTGAATTACGGAATTAGTGGATCTTCTAGATGAATCCATTAATTTGATAATGGAATGGTTTGTGTATCACTGCAAATTCTTTACTGCTAAAAACTTGTGAATTTAGTCTGGTGTGTGATTTGGATTTTGTTAGAATTTTCCACATAAAATCCTTTAATTCATTGCAAGAATGACTTAATGTGTTTTTACACTGTTCTATTGTCTATGAATAGATTTCATTCATTAAAGCTATTCCATTTTGGTACTCCATTAACAAACTATTGTGCAATTATTTGTTTTTGTTAATTGGGAATTTTCTTGGTAAGATAAAGCTGTTAACGAATCTGCTTAATGGTCATTTTCTTCATCCATCTATTAGCAAAGGTTTTGTCAACTTTGAAGTTTATGGCTTTTTGCCTTAAATCAATTCATCAAATTTTCGTTATTAACTCATTAAGTATTATGTTTTGGTAATATTTGAGTTGATTTTATTCATAAACTCATTTGAGTAATTCCAATTGTTATTGCTCATCATGACTCCAACCTACATGTCTTATTTTGCCCAGAGCATTGTATGATGGTTGTATGCCCTAATTGAGTTTCTTATTATGGGATTGATGGCTTTATGCACATGAATTGTTTTGATTACAACCTATAATTTTTCTGATTCAGTCTTGTTTACATGAACCTTTCGTAACTCAATTCTATTGTGAAATTGAAATTGTATTGTTGACAACTCTTGTTAATTGAGTAATATTAATCCGTTTTGCTTTCTCTAAAAGTCTTATCTTTTTCTAGTTGGTTGATGCTTGCTTGTTTATTTGGATAAACCTGAGTAATATATTGGAAATATTACTAAACTCAAGCATGAAGCTTAAAGCTTATAACTGTCTATTTGCAATTTCAAGAGACGTTTTAATAAGTATCGATACCATCTTTTGCACAAACAAGAAAAAGTATCTCAATTCTATTGGTTAAATTGAGAACTCTTGGAAACATCACTGATTACTTGAGTTTTTAATTTGTGATTCTGCCTCATCCTTTTGTGCTTGATGAGTGTATCAATTTGATTGAAATTGATTGAGATTGATAAACTACCTTAATGCTTGTAGTCCAATTTTATTCTTTATGCTATGATAATTTACTAATCTTTACATAAAGTTTATTAATTTGATAAATGTTAGTAAACATTGGACTCCTTTTGGTGAAAGTTTGAAATCATCTAGTCCTTTTCATTAATTTCAAAAGTTTAGTGGATAATTTTTTGTGAATCTGGTGTGCTTCAGAGATCTTGTATCAATTCAAGTTCGTTTCTTTGTAAAGTAAAATAATTCTCGTCGTAATTATTTTCATTGGCAGTGTAACAGTCCGTCCCGAAACTCGGGATTAGATTAGCTGCTAGTGACGGATAAGCGAAATTAATCGGTAATTAGTTGGACATTTTCGGATGGATGGTGCCGAAAGACGATTTTGCCCCTGGAATTGGACTAACAGTTGATTTCATTTATAATATAAGGCCAACGGTTTCTCTTCGGTCTCGACATCCCAGCCGAGACTTCATCTCTAGTTCGTGTTGAGGTTGATCTAAGCTGGCTTGACTCATAAACAAGCATTCTTGTGTCTAGGCAATGATGTCTCTGCATATTGGCACCATGTGGAAGAAACTTTCTTAGAAAAATAATTCCACGGATGTGAGTCGAACTCAAAAATGTACTCATCTTGTTTGTTTCAATAATGAAGCCGTTGACAAACTCTACGTAGTAAGGACATGATGATGCCTTAATAAAAGAAATGTCTATAAAGGGTACAAGTCCAACTCTAACCTATTCAGACCCCTATGATCTTCGGAGCCATCAAACGTTTCAAACATGATCATTGGCATTACTAAATGGTCATAATAAACCTCAAATCCAACATCCTAAATCTCGGGAGATAAACACGCACTCTAAAAGCACATGCACCAACGGTCCTCTCACACACATATGGTACTATGCACAGTAGTATTCCGTCATTAGAACGAATATTATGTCAACGGTAAGGAATATTCTGTTAAGCTTGATGGAATATTCTGTTAATTTTGGCGGAATATTTTAACGGAAAACCAATATTCCTTCTATTGCTATTTTAAAAACAACGGAAGATTTCGTCATTCTGACAGAATATTCTGCCAATCCCAAAGGAGTATTTTGACGATGATAGAATATTCCGTCTGTTATTGGTATTTCGAAATAACGGAATACTCCATCACAAAATCTCTATAACCACCCAAATTTTAAACCTCCATAACTATCTCATTTCTCAACCAAATTTAATTTTCTTATAATGGAAATCTATCTACTTGAGCTAAGGAATCCAAATCTCAAGTCCAAAGTGAGGAAACATACATGTGGTGGCCAAAAATTGGCAGAGAAATTTCGGTCAATATTTAGAGCTTTACTCTGCTGCATGTCCATGGTGATCCTCTCGACTCAAAGAGGATATGGTGTGCTTGTGGAGAAGTGGTTTATTGGCTTGAAATGGCCAGAATTGAAATCTTCCCTTGTTTTTGGGCTCTTTGTTTCTCACGGGAAAGAAGAAAGAAAAGTTTAAAGGAAAGAGTGAGTGGTCCGAAAACTCTGGAAAATAGAGAAAGCGGATGACTTTTAAAATATCTAACTCTCAATTTACGATAATATTCCTACTCTTTCTAGACCCATAACTCCCTCTAATGAGCTATGTTTTTCACATATGTTTGGTTACGAACTCATGAGTTCGAGAATGATACTATAATCTAAAAAAAAAACTTACAAAAGTGTTCCCGAATAAAAATTTACTTCAGGATCTCTTCTTTAAAAACAATAAATTCATCATTTTTCAAAATAATTTTTTTAAAAGAATACCATTATATCACTTTTCTTAGTTTGCATATGTATATTTATTCTCTATATGATCTCTTGTCTCATATTCTTCGTTTATTGCTTTCTTTTTTTATTCCTTCCTCTTTTTTTATTCCTTCCTATATCTCAATAAGCATATAATATAAAATAAAATAAAAAGATAAAAACGAATAGCTAGTTATCAAATGAGTCAAATATATTTTCTATGTATTCTGTCCGTTCTCAACGAATTTCAATTTTTAATTGGAAAATTAAAACAAAAATCTTCAAATGGCACAATTTATTATTAAAACTTTCTTAACACGCAAATTTGACAAATGGCAATCGATTTCTAATTCAGTCCTACTATGTATGTATGCTATTTGTTTTAGGGATATGTGTAAACCTCTCTTTGGTTAACCTTTCATTAACTTTATATTAAGACAATAAATTTGTACTAAAAAACAAAAACCTAAAAAAAAAAAAAAAAACTATTAAGACATTGAATCGATGCATGCTTTAATAAAAAAAAAATAAATGACCCGCAGATGATCCAGCTTATATTGGCTCCTCCTCCTAACAAACAAATTATATCTTCTCCTCGATCTCTTGTTATAGCCTCTTAATTATTATTTTCTCTTGATTAATTTTAGCCGACAACATCATATATGAAGTGCCACAAGGACGACCTGAAGTCCAAGGCCAGTTTTCTCAACTTGTCCTCACCGTCACCGAGCACATCGTCAGGCCTGAGCACCATGTCCTTCCGCGACGATGTTGGTCCGTTTGCCGAGGTCCTTCTGTTTTCCGAGGATGCTGGCGCTGTAGCCGTTCCCGCCCACAAGGCCATTCTGGTCAGTTCCCATTTCCCCAACTTATAATTACTTGCTCCATGTTGTTGGGTACTAACTAGGGCAGATTCCTTAGATTTTTCGTGTTGCGTATCTAGAGATGGCTCATAAATTCGTTTTTTAGACGATCTAAACTTGTAAACTAGATGCAGAGGATCATTTGACGGTTCATTAATCCATATCGACGTCTTAATTACTACTACTTAATTAACGGCTAAGCGATTTCATAACGTGAGCTTTTTTAAACCGATCCACCTTACTTAGTAACTTTAGTCACCCTTTCTTTATAGTTCGACTAATTAAGTGACTTTGTGAACTTAATGTCCTTTCTTACTTTAGCAAGGACCCTTGCCATTTTAAATATATGGGCGCTTTGTCCCTTTTTTTTAAGAAATAACCGGGCCTTATTTATTCTAATAAGCATAAAAGATACACATAGCTAGTCAGAGAGGACGTAATGTGTCTTACCCCTCAAATGCATCTATATACATTGGCTCTTTGAGACTCAACTTTTTCTACTTGAGGCCATTGACAATAGGAGATTTAGAACAAGTTTTACACAAATTAGAGTAGATAAAAACACAGAAGGCTTGCTACTTCATAATATAATTTTAATTTTCCATTTAGCATAATGAGTTAAATTCAAATTAATGTTCAAAACAATTGGTCCTATTAATATGCAGGTGAGTAAGTCCCCGGTGTTCAAAGCCATGTTCGAGAACCAAATGGAGGAAAGCCTGAGTGGCACCATTAAGATTGACGAAGTCTCTTACGACACCCTTGGTGTCTTTGTGAACTATCTCTACACATCTAAAGTCGACGTCCTTGACTATGAATCTGCATGTGAGCTCTTAATCTTGGCTGAAAAATACCAAGTCCAGGATCTCAAAGACTGTTGCCAGAACTTGTTGGTGTCTTACCTCAACTGGGACAATTCTTTGACTCTCTACGCCTTGGCGCACCGACATAACGCTAAGGATGTCAGTGATGCAAGCTTGAGCTTGATCATAGACAACATGGACAAGATTACTGCTCGGGAGGAGTACGAGAAGATGAAGACGAAAGATCCTCAACTTGTATTTGAAATCTACGAAGCTCATCTCTCCAAACACCTGCTGGCTAAGGAGGCTGCTGCTGCAGCAGCAGAGAAGAAGGAGATGGATTCTCCTCAAGCTGTCAAAAAGTTCGATGATTACTTTTTATTTTGTCAAAGATTTTGATGAGATAGTTTATGATCACTGAGTTAATGGTAATGATATGTATGCATTTATGGTAAGGGTGACAATTTTTGACACGATACGATATACGACCTAAATTTCACATAAAATTTATCCGGATCAATCCGCACGATTAAAATTTCAGTTCATTTTTGGGTCAACTCGTTATTACACGTTTAATAAACAAGTTGTTTTCAGGTCAATATGTTAACCCATTTAATAAATGGACAAATTTCAAGTCAACCATATAATGATCTATATATTAAACTCTTTAATAAACCTATCAATTAGACAATTACTAACTTGTTATTTACCTATTTACCTATATATATATATATGCTTATTAAATTTTTATAATTTAAATAAATTGAATAGATTAATTATGTCGTAAGTCAATTGAGTTTGAAGACGACCTATTTATCAAATAAATTATATGAGTTATTTGATTTATTAGTAGGTATTAAATTTAAATTAGGTATATTTAGATAAAAACAGATTCGTGTCACTCATTACCGCCAGCCATAATTAATGAGGAAACATCGAAATTATTAAACAATAATAATAAGCAATCAAAAGAGGAGGAATGAGACGAGTGCGTGTACCTGTCGCTATATATGACGTGTACCCAATTTCGCAAACTTGGGCCGCAAGTTGTGTATTATTCTTTTTTCTTTTTCTTTTTAATTAACAATTGATATATTCCTCTTTGTTGGCAAATAAAAGTATGACATGTGATTAGAAACTGTCTTTTTTTTTGTCAGTTTTTAGAAACTGTCGAGTGACATGTATGCTAAAGTGCCACTCTAAAATGTATTTGGAAACAGGACTTGTTTCAAAAACAAAGAGCCCTTGAAATATCATGGTATAAGTTGTGCACATTTGACCCTCCCCTATTGCTGTGAACCTAAATACACTACGTAATGAGAGAGAGAGAGAGAGAGAGAGAGAGAGAGAGAGAGAGAGAGAGAGAGAGAGAGAGAGAGAGAGAGAGAGAGATTGCATTGCACTAGCTAATCTTCAAATTAAGGACCATAAAACTTGTGCAATAAGTTAGTTGCAGCCTTGCAGGTCCATTTCCTTGTTTCCCGTTCCAGGAAGACGTTTCCTTGACCCTTGTATGTACTCAAATCAGTTACAAACGCTTGTCGCCGATCAAGATCTTCCAGCTTGCATGAGGTCCTTCCCCGGTGTCATGTAACGCAGGCACCCATCCAACGGCATTTGCAAGTTCATGAAGCTCAGAAATCACAGATACTGAGTCGCGTATATAAACGCGTCCACCAGGTCTCAGCATTCGGTCCATTTCCAGCATTATGTTTGAGATATTACACCTGTGTCCAGCATAACATATATACTCTTATCACATGGAGGGCTGCCAACATGTCAATAAGATAGGCTCAAAGAACACTGCAAGTTTATACCTCTTTTGCTCAATAGAGAAGAGACCGGCTGCATGTATTAAGTCGTATGTTCTCGGGTAAGTGTCAAATGGCTCACACCTAAGAAACGAAAATTTGAGCATTATGACCAAATCCAACAGATTTAGAAACAGAAATAGGCTGCAAAAATGTTATGACTAGTATAGAGGCATAGACCCTGTAAATCAAAGGTTTATGTGGACATATATGCTAAAAAATACGCGGGAAAAGAGAGAGTCAAGACACAATGGAGAAGATGTATTTATCGCCCGTACCAGTCATGCATAACTCCAATAAGTCCGCGGTCATATATAACTGGCAAAGTGTTGAACCCAGAAACAGGAACAACGTTCATAACCCAACAATCCATCTGGTGATCAAGCAATGCTGCTGCAAATCTGCCAAAAGTCAAAATGATTTTTATCACTTTCAGGAGTTGAAAGAACATAATAATAGGTCAAAAAACTTTTTGATCTGCTTAATGGGAAGATACAAGAACTATTTGAAGACGTACCCTCCATATCCTGCCCTCATGTCCAATATGTTTCTGAAGTTCAACTCTCTCCAATGGTAAGCACCAATGTAACCAGATAATATTTCATGCCAGTACTTTGACTCAGCCCTGAAGATTTCTTTTCTAGATATGTAGGCATCTACCTTTATGCTCTGGAGCCTGTCTGGTGGATCTTGAAGACGTGCAGGCCATGTGCTAACATTTGCTCCATAACCATTCTCAGGTAATTGAGTTATGCATGCCTTTAAACCAACATACCTGAAAGAAGTATTATTAAGGGTTACGATGTTAGGCTCGTGAGTTGTGATCTTGTTGTGAGGCATCAAATTTGGCTAAAGCATATAGTATACCCAGTGAGACTAGAAGAATCACTATTACAAGATTCTAATTAACTTTATATGCACGTAAAGGGGACATGATATTCAAATTGTTAACTTCAAATGAAAAGCTCAGTCACTGAAGATAAATGGTCATGGTCTCACACATATTTCATCCAAAATCTTTAAATATTCCAAAAACCTTTTGGATTGACCAAGTGAAATCGACTCTCTTTTAATGCCTCAAGCAACAAGTTAAGATCCACAGGAAATATTTACTGTCACCAACTCTGCAGGACAAGGGTCTAAGCGTCTAACTGAACAACATAGACGAAGCTATTGAAATGAATTCAACCATTGGGTCAAATTTATAAAACTTATCAGAGGAACACACTGTGAGTTTGACTACCTTCCAATTATTTCATGGTATCCAAGTCATGCCCTACCTTCCAGTTTTAGTAGCTTCTTCAAATGTCAATCTGTATTAATTATGTAATACAGATTGACCAAATTAAACTTTAAACAAATCCAAACAATTCTGCTAATAGCGGGTTGGTTTTGGATTTTCATTTTGAAATCGTTGGAATCCAAACCAGACCGTTAAGGTTATATATATATATATATATATAGTATTATTTGAAGAGTGCTACTAAACTAAATTAAACTTGAAACTTTGAAGTAGGACTTACCAAACATCATCAGGATCATCATTTGGATCACATAATGGAGGCTGTACAGCATCGCGACTCAGATAACAGCTGTTGTTCAAAGGCTTCTGCCATATAGCAATATATCCTTCCTTCTTTACAAGCTCCCAACAAAGCCTTGCAGTCAAGTTCACCATTTCTGTAAATAGATAAACAGGCATTAATTTGAGAGCTCCAGCAGCAAGAACATAATTATACTAAATACCAGAGAAGATGCCAGAGATGGTAATGAAAAATATTGATATAGAAAAGATCTAATTAGACTTTTCAATGTGTTCAGGAACATAGAGTAATTAGCTATAATTTGAACCTTGGAGTAATGTTGCATAATGAGCTACCTTTCCATTGTTCTTGCAGGGCTTCTTCATGTTTATAAACGGGCTGTGCCGCCCAAACAAAGTATCCCCCTGCTCTCAGCAACCTGTCAGCCTCGAGAAGCAAAATTCCATCTTCATCACATCATCAAGAAAAAGGTTTCTTAGAGTCAAAGAACTTTTGTTAACAAGTGCATGCATAAGTTTATTTCATCAAATTCATATTAGATAGAAATCAGAGAAACAACGAGTAAGTAGTGATTAATGCACTTCAGATATTATCATTAAAACAGACTGCACCGTATTGAGTCTTTAGGTTATGAATTAAGATAAGGGGTTGGAAGATATTAATAACTGAAAAAAGCAAGGATTATACTATAAAATGTCCAAGAGAGAGAGAAAAGGATTACCATCACGGGTCCAGTTAATTCTGCATCTCGAACAATGGATCAAGTCAAAAGCCTGGCTTGGATACAACAAACGGCGAGTAGCCAACACTGCCACCATTGCAGGCACGCCACGCTCTAGTGCAAACTGGATCTGGTTCTCATGAACATCTTTTGGTGCTATTGACAGAGTGGTCACATTCCGTTCCATCAAAAAAGCACCAATACTTGCTACACCACAACCAATATCCAAGGCAACCCGGGTTTTGTGGCCAAATGCAATGTCAGGAACCATCTGTTCATTTATTTGAGCATTGGTAATCAGCGTCATGTAAACATATGTAAATACTTAATGACAGTTATGGAAGCATTCAACCTGTGAAATCTGATCCAAGTACTGATCTGCCCCATGAATAAACTGTGTTCCACCCCCTGGAAAAACGAATTTATCCCTTTTTACTTTGATCCAATTCTGACCACCTTTATCATCAACAAGTCGAGTATGGGGTACATTACTGAACCACACCTGTTATTATATCTCATGTTAGCCAGAAAGAATACTAACTCTCTCATAAAACAAGTGAAACAGTAATATGCTATACACATAGCGGTACATAAGGACACTTTTTTTGTTTTTTGAAGAACGGCAAATCAATGCCACAAATATTCAAAGTAATTTCTCTGAGGGATGTTATAAGTTTTTGCCAGTTTACCATCATCAAACGAAAAAATGTCAGCAATGAAAAAACCCAACAAAAAAGAAACTGAAACAATAAGTTCATCACTTGTCATATTTTCTATTCTAAAAACAAGGGACCAACTTCGTGGCTTTCAGCCAATCCTCCAGCTTACTGTTACGAATGTGAACAGACACTGTCAATGCCATCTCACTTCTCAAAGTTTTTCATCTGAATTTGAAACCACCCCCAATGATTCATTTCATATTCATCCACATTCCTACAAGCTCATTGCAAGAATTAAAACTTTCCACTAACAATTACACCAGTGCACTTATAAATTACATTTAGACAATTGTGATTAAGTTATTTAACAGAAAAAAAATGTAGCACTTTCACTTACATAAAAGATTTAAAAATAAAAAATTTAACTGCATTACAATAACTAAAACGAATTCAAACAAAGCATAAATGAATTAACTTCACCAGAAATAGATATAAAAGATCACACGTTTTCAATTAAAATTACCTCGTTTCTGCTCTGAGGCCATGGTATTCGAATCTTATACCCTTTCGGCCTCGGCACGACGCAATTCAACCCCTTGCCTTCACCAGGACAATGCCTCTCGTACTTTTCGCCTCTCTCACTGGAATTCAACTTCTTAATCTCCTCCACATTGTCCAAACACGGTATATAGTCAGTCATACTCGCATCGCAGACCTTATACTTCTCAACCTTAACCCTAACTTTACCACCGCCATCATCCAATCTCTCTTGTCCCCCGGTCCTATTCTTCAAATCCTCAACCAAATCCGGATCAAACTCACCGACCTCGAACTCCTCCGACATCGCGCCGTTCTCGTCCACTATCCCCATCCTCTCGACCTCCGGCGGCGGAGGTGGCGGAGGTGGCGGCGGCGGAGGAGGTGGAGATGCCGGAAGATCCGATGGGAGCGATTCCGGCAATGGAGAAACGAGACCTTGGGATGTATCGGAGGCTTTTGTGGAGTTGGAGGAGAAGAAGGTAAGGGAAGGATAGGTAGCAGAGTAGTGATTGGCGAGTAGGAAGATGGAGAGGGATAGGAAGGTAATGGCTGCAATTTTGACGAAAGTCGGTGTCTTTAAAATGTCGGTGGCGGTGGCCGCAAGGGCCTTCATGATGATGAGGATTTGGTCGGGGAACTTGGAGGAGAAATCGGACGGTGAATCAGGCGGCGGTGGCGACGGGGATGTTAAATGATTAAGCTTTAATATATGAAAATGAAATGGATTGGAGATTGAGTCAAATAGAATAGTGAAGGGAGAAAGCTCCGTGGACGTTAAGACGTAACAGAAACGTTGGGATAATGGGATGTTATAAGGAATATTATTTTTTTATTGATCCTTCTGTTTATGGAAATAATTTCGATAATAATAATGGGGTGGGATTTTCTTTTTTTTTTAATTGTTGTAATTTAAAATAAAATGTGAAAATCAGCTCTCTAATAATATTGTATTTTTTTAGTTGGAGTGCCAAAAAATCTCCAATTTATTTAATTTTTTGCTTGAATGATTTTAAGTGAATTTTTTTTATTAACCTCCTTTTGTATTAAAAAAAAATCGCCAATTTTGATAACAATTAAAACCTGCAAATCCTCGATCAATCGAGCCATATGGAAGAAAAAAAAAATCTCCAATTTATTTGATTTAAAAAATATATATATAATTAACAATTTATATCAGAAAATTTATAAGGAAAAATAACATAATTAATCATAAGACGAATAAGACTATCTATTTTAAGATAGATGCGAGTATATTTCTCATTTTATTATTTTTTATATATTAATTCTTACTTTTATATCAAAAAATAATATAATTTTACAATTTTTTTTGTCAAAAAAAAAATTACATTTTCATTTACATGACAATAACTTTACATGTTGGACATTTCCAGTAGGCTTAATTTTTTCTTCAACAAGTCATCTGCAGTTGCTGCCATTTGTCATCATGCAACATGCCTCACTTGTTGGATTAAATGTGTAGACTTTCTTTTTCCTTTTCATCTTGTGGACTGTTTGCTTTTTCATTTAGGGTTGGTTTAATTTTGGTGGGGTTTAAGGTTAAATTGTAATTAATTGATCTTATGAGGTGGGGGCTACGGCCCATATAAAAAGAGAGCAAAATAAGCGAAGATTTGCATCAACCCAATTTTTTGGCCCGTCACAAACCCAAAATGTCAAAACCTGCCACCACAAGTGGCAGTAACGTAGAGAGTTCACAGTCTCTTTTTTAATATCCTGTAATCTTAAAATTTGGATCAAATTCATAACAAAGAAAAAACTATAGTCAATAAAGTTTCGCATCGTGCCCTGGGATCGAGCAGCTAATTATATTTACGTTTACAGCTACATGCCATAATTTTTTTCTCGAATAAACTCTTGTATGCTCCTAGAGGTTGGCCACACAAGAATAGCCCAAGAGAAATTGAATCCAAAATTTGGGACATCTCAAGCTTGTTCCCTTATATAATTAGTCCATTTTGTGTTTATTTCTATTTTACTATTTATTTATACTCATAATAGTAAATTTCATTAATCATAATCATTAATAAATTCAGTTTATAACTTATGTGAGAACATTTTCTAAAAAAAATTCCGCTTAACATTTCTCATTTGTTGAAACAAACCTCCTCTCGAATCAACTTTTGTATGCTCCTAGAGACTGACCACATAAGAGTAGGCCAAGAGTAATCGATCCAAAATTTGGGACATCCCAAACCTGTTTCCTTATATAATTAGTCCATTTTGTGTTTTATTTTCGTCTTCCCATTTATTTATACTCACAATAGTAAATTCAATCTATAACTTATGTAATAACTTTTTTTTTTTGGAACAAATTCCACTTAACATCTCTCATTTATTCAAAGAACCCAACTAAGAAAAATTCGATACATTCCTCTCCTCCTCCTTCATGTATAAAAAAAAACACACACACACACACACAATGACACAAATAGGATTGCCTAGCTAGAGACCTCTCTCTAGTCCATTCCATCCCATGACTTATAAATTAATTGAGAACAACGTACTCGATTATTCCTCCTCTCTGATTTCCATGACAATTTCCAGTGTAATTTCCTATAAGCTTGGACCCTTATTTTTCGTCAATGAAAACAATTGGTTGACTTGTATTACAAGCCTATACAAAACAAAAATGGAACCCATTATTCTTGATTAATTAATGGAAAATACAATATTCTTGTGAGCCATATTCCTTTTTTGAAATGTCCAAGTCTTCTCTCCTCGATCTCTATCTCATCACCCGTATCCGTACGGAACAAGAAAAGACCACACCCATAATGGGATTTGGATTTGCCCTCCGCACTAATTTCTATGAATTTGAGTAGATATATTACATAAAAAATAAAATATTAATCACTCATTACTAGGTCTCTAAACAACAAATGAAAATAAATAAAATGCAGCTTCCCATAAACCGTGCATGCATGGTGGGTTGTCGACGTACCTTTTTTATTTTAATTCTTCTAATTAATGCGGTTAGATTTTTCCGTGGCTTAATTAGAAAATCAAAGTAACGATAGTAAGTTAATTTATAAATCAAACAGTTTGAAAATTTAAATAATTTTGTAGTTAATAAAGGTTTTTTTTCCATCTTTTTTTTTTTAATTTTGTTGGAATCCAAAACCGAACAATTAAGGATTCTATTTGATACATAGTTGAGTAAAGCTTTTTATTTTATTTTAAATTTCACCATTTCAATTTTAAAATTATAATTAAAAACATCTTTGTTTCGAAATTATATTATATTTTAGTTGAGTAATATATTCTATGAATAAACAATAAAATATATAGGAAAAATACTATTTCAATCAAAGAAAATTTTCAATTACGAACGCGTCATGAGTTATAAGAATAACAAATTCTTCATTACCTATAACAAAATAACCACTTAGAATAACAAAACAAATTATATTTGTCGAGAAGTGTAAAATTGTGTGGATGTTATTTTCGGTGTGCAGCTTGATCAATTGGATCATTTATACGAGGAGTATGTCCTTATTCCGTTAAATAATTTGATGAAAATTTGAATGTGTCCTTATTCTGTTAAAAAAAAAGTTCGGATTTTATTTTGCTTTATAATTATAATTATAATTATAAATGATGCATAATGACAATTTTGAATATATCGGTAATAAAAAAAAACTCCTCGATCAATTAGAAATAGAAGATTTTTAGCATGTTAATTTCTAATTACGTACGTTTTATATATTTCCCAAAAAAAGTGTTACGTATGCTCAGCACATTGTATTAGACTCGTCTCATATTTCTTATTAATTAATTAGTTTAGCTGTTGGGACGTCATGGCAATTGCAAGAAAAAAACAAAACATTATATATATATAATAACTTATAAAATATGAAAACTCTTTAATTAAATATAATATAAATTATATAAATACTAAAATGTTCGAATGATATAATTATAATTCTGGAAATATTACTGTAAAAAATCAATTTTATCAATTTAAAATTAATGTTAATTTTTAATTGATAATTACTTAATAAATAAGTTTATATATAATATTTCTGAATAATATAAAATATTTAATTGAAGTTGGATGGCACCAATCAAGTTCCATTTTGAATAATATAATACAAATTTGGGAATTAATTATTTAATTATGCATTCGATTCCAAATATACCTGAAATATAATACTTGTATCTTCTATTTAGGGAAATTCATTGTTTCACCATTTTCACTTACCGAGCAATTACTGAATCAACATTTTAAAGATTTTTTGCAAAAATCAGGTAAATTGTATAGTCAATTATGTGTATAGGTATAATCAAGCAGTGATGTAGCCAAAATCTAACATTAGTGGGGACCTAATTATTTTTTTCTTTCTACAAAATACTCTTAATTGACTATATTTTTTATTTATTGGTAATCACGAATTTATAAGCATGATTATAAAATATTCCATATTTAAATAAATTTCAAGGGTATTAAAAAATAATTTACGAAAGTTCATAAGCTTTACCATCATTGTAAACATTTATAAATGAAAAAAAATAAGTAAAGAAATATAAATTAAATACAAAATCCCTAGAAATATGGAGTAAATAGATTTTAAGAAAATTTATAGTTAGAAAAAGAAAGAAATAAATTAACAAAAGAAGAAAATAAGGTAAAGAACAATACAAATTAATTTAGAAATTATAAATATATATATGATAAATTAGTGTAGTATCATATATAAACTATCTTACTTTAAATTCATAAAAAAATTAATACAAAGTTGCAAGAGAGAAAGTAAACATATTATGCATTATACATTTAAGAAAAATAGTGTTAATTTGCTTACATACGAACATAGAGGAAAATATATGTAATATCCATAAAATTTCCATCGTTATATTCATATTTTTTGGTCTTTTTGATACCGTGTCGACCAACTAGGTTCAGTACGAGCTGCACCACCACAAGCACATGATCTGCCGCCAAGCGATCAGCAACAATGTCAAACGGCAGCCCTGAGTGATACTCGTCAGGCACAGTCACTCGGCAAACAAGGAAAAATGACAGATGCTTGACGAGGCCCAAGTCATGGCCATTCGACAGGCCTACTCGACAGATACGGTCAGCACCCCTGGTCCGATCAGCTAGCTAGTACCAACTCATTGACATGGCAAGAGATCTATTGACACCTAGCACATGTACACCCTAAATCTACGGGACACTTGACAGCATCTCATGAGGTAGCTTGAACCCTACTTCAATAGATTTTCAACCACCACATTTATTGCTCATATAAATACTCCCCAAAACCCTTTCATAAAGGTACTCACTCTCATCTATTTCTGATCTTTCTAACCACACACAAACCTGACTCTCGTGTATTTGTGTTGTGATCTGCCTATTGGATCTTCACTTTGCTTACTAACTTAAGCATCAGAGTTTATTATGTCGTCATCCTACTGATGGCTAGTGCTTTCTCTCTTTGCCATGCAGGTCACTCGGCAAGTTTAAGACAGAAAATAAACTAGCACCTCCAACAGGTCTCATCACGTTATGTCCAGTTTCGGATCAAACAGGTATAGACATTAAAATAAGAGAGGAAGAAATATCCGTGATATTTTTGTGAATATCCATGTATTTAAGGGTCTTGATATAAAGATAGGGAGGGAGTGCTTAAATTTTTTTTCTAAAATTTCATTCGATATTTTCAAGTTTTGAACTAATTTTTCAATATTTTTTTGTAACATGAACGATATCAATATCGAAATCGATATTTTCATAAATTTAACTGTCGATATTTCCGTGGGAAATTATATTTTCATCGTTGCATACGAATGATTTAAATTGATAATTGATATAAAAAACAGTGAAAAACGTGTATATGAAAATTGTCATAAATAAAAAATTGAGATAGAATAAAAAGATTATTTTCAAAATAACATGCAAATACTATATCCCCATTTAAATTGTTGATATTAATTAACTTGAAATGACAAGTCGTTCAAACTTCAAATAGTAATTAGAACGAGCCCTAAACTCAAACTATTGTAAAATCGAATTTTCGCCGGTTTAATTTACGCCATAACATCATTTAAACTTTGAACAAAAGAATTGTGAATGTATATAAACTTTGAACAAAAGAATTAAATGGTTCAAAACTTCTCAGTCGAAAAATTATATAAACCCTCTCTTTAAAATTACACACAAGATATATATATATATATATATATCTATATATATATATATATATTACAGATGGAGAACATGATCGCAATATATATAATTTCCCATGCCTGTAAAGTAATATCAATGGGTAGATAATTAATAATTATATATATAATATATATGAATATTAATAATTAATAATTAAGAAATCGTGTTTTGTAACATCATGGTTTTGAATTCCTGAAAATCAAGTCGACCATCCAAATTGGTGTCGTAGACGTGAATCATAGACCTACAGTCACGGCTACTATTCTCCTCCAAAACCCCTAGTCTCCTCAACACGCTCTCAAGCTCGTCACATGAAATGAACCCATCGCCATTCAAATCAAACACATTGAATGCCTTCAAAAGGTCGCCCTCATCATCTTCATTTCCATCTTCGCCGTCAATTACGACCTCGTCATCACCACTAATAATATTACTGTTATTACCATCTTCGTGCTTAAGAGCACGGCCGTTGTCGTGACCGCCTTCGCTGCGCTGGTGCATGGATATGGACTTGTAGAAGAACAAGAACTCGCCGAACTCGAGGCTTGGTTTCCCTACAAAGGACTCGAGTTCGTGCAGGGTGAACTGCACCCCGATTCTCTCGAGGAGCCAGTTGAGCTCCTCGAGACTCACTTGCCCATCTCCGTTTTTGTCGAGCTCTTCGAAAATCCGGTGCAAGTCGTTGGTACTTAGAGGACACATGCTGACTAGTGTCATCAGAGAGAGAGAGAGAGAGAGAGAGAGAGATGATTATATGAAAAACTAGGTTTGAGGTTAATTATATAGTACTATAAGTGTTCGAGGTTATTTTGTAAGAAGATGATGAGAAGGAGACTTGGGTGGAAGCGGAATATAGTGGAACTGTGGGTTGTATGGCTTATATGAGTTCTGAACATTAACATGTCAAATTTGAATTAGATATTATTGTCAAGGATTTTTTTTTTGGTAATATTGTCACGATTATTAAATAGGTTGAGATCATATTAGATATATTTAAATAAAATAAAATTCATAACACGATAGAGCCTATTACTTGGCCTATGTGGCTCACAATGGTCAGCCAAGAGACTTAATTTGCATGAAGCTTCCAGGTTAGGGCAATGAAAGCAACATATATAGTCTATAAAAATGTAGTACCTTCTAAAAAATTCCAAGTCTCATTTATTTTGGGCTTCCACAAGATGCTAATATTGGCCTGAAAAAGCTTACTAAATTTTGTATCAAGCTATATATTAGTCTGAATTTAAATAGTCTTAATATATTTACACATATTCATTCGATTTTTCATAACTGGCTTATATATATATATCAAGTCGTGGATCCTACTCCACCCATAAAAGGATAAAAGAAACGAACGGTTGATAAAACAATGGGTCCCAGCCCCAGAGCGATCTATTGTATTGTTTGTTTTTTGTTTTTATTACGTGAACAAGAATCTAGAGGGCATCAAATATCAATGGTTGAAAAAATTCTAGAATCATCTAATCTTGCGGCTGTACTCGTGTACCATGCCTCTTCCTTATGTGCTAATTCAAAGTATATTTAAATAATCATTACTATATTTGAAATTTAAAATATTAAAATTTTAATTTGTTGATGCATATAAAAAAGAAATTTTCCTGTGAATAAATAAAATATTAAATTTAATGTGAATAAATAAAATGTTAATGAGAATGGTAGAATTTTGAAAGAAAAAAAAAATGTTTTATAAGGGGTTTATATTATTGAATAAAAGTACATGAAAATTTATTTCTATACCATCCAAAAATGTCCAAATCAAACGGTTATTATTGCTTTGAACGGTATCAAATTGTTAAGATTTTAACGGTTTGAATTTTAATTTAAATTATATATCCGTATCGATCCAAACTGCGCTCATTCCGACATCTACAAACTTGTGTTAGGTTGAAATACGTAAAGCTCACAATCACAAGACATCAACTCACCAGGACCGACATCGGTCAACAGTGCAGACCATGGCCACCGACGGTAGCATCTTTAAAGGCGGAAGCTTACGTAGATGCGTAGCATGCTATTGAGCTACCGTCCATAACCGCCCAAAGAACTGAAAAATAGTCGAATGAGGAATGCCGACTAATTTAATTAATATATTTGTATATAATTTAATTAATATATTTGTATATAAATTCCACCAACCATATATATGTATATATTTGTATATAAACAAGATAAACATGTCATTAATTAAGCTGCAGGGAATTCAAAATTGAGTAACTCATTTAATTGCGTAGCTAATTATTAGTATCATTTCCAGGAATGATCGATGATATTTCGTTTCAATTTAGTCATGGAAAATTACAAAGGGAAAATGAATAAAAGCAAAAAATGAATCTGGCTACAGAAATCAACAAATAAATGGAGGTAACTCCATGAACAAGAAAGCAGAACCTGACTTGCCTTAGTTCTTTTCGAGCTGTTCGATTTTGTTGCTTCTGAAACCCCTTATCCTTAGTTCCTCAGGTATGGAAGCATCTTTGTAATCAACATGTTCAAAGACCCAGCCCTTGTTCTCAACTGGACCTTCCACTTTTACCTGTTAAGAAGTAGACATTATTAAAAATACAAGCTGTGACTTAGAGCCCAAGGAAACTGAGATTCAAACTTCTGTTTTTGATGTCCACAAATTTGTTTAATCTGTGCCTATTTGCAACTCTGAAATCAATATTTTCCGTTCTTCACGTACCTCTTTGTCATCCTCAGCATCAATAACAAGAGCCCCATCCAAGGAGAGATCGTTGACAAAGACTTTATGGCCCTTAATCACCAGCGTAGACCTCTGAGAAATTGAGCAACTTCCACTGACTTTGGTTTTTACACCTGTAAAATTGAGAGCCCATTTTGGTTTCCATACGATACGAGGCCACACTTCTACTTCTTGCCCATTGAACACCTGTTTTTCTGGATCAGCTACTTGGACTCCCGCCTGAAAGGCATTAAAGTAAAAGTCCCAAATTTAAGTCACATAATGCACAAACTGTTTTAAATTGTTTGCAGGTCATGGTTCAATTAAGGGAGAATCCCTTTCTAGTTGGGTAGTTTTGAAGCAGTAAGTTAGATGCCTAACTTCTGATGTGATTGGGATACTATTATTGTGAACAGTGATTATAATACTAAACTGGGGACGAGGATCTAAATGCTAATTGATTAGCGTAGCAGCTCCCCCGGGCACCTCATCCACAACACCAGGGGAAGATCAAATTGAATCTAATAACAATAGTCTAGGAGCATCTGACTGTAGCATAACTATAAAAGAAACCTTGGGCATCATGATGCACAATAAAACTACGATTACATTACCTTTCTGAGAATGAGGCTATTTGCACGGTAAACAAGCATCTCTCCAGAAGTTGGACTATGATATGGATTACCCTTTGGTACCTTCAGTTAGATTCAAGCATATAAGTAGAAATAAGATCAAACTGGCATGTCCAAATGCTATCATAAAAAGAGCATTTAATGTCATAG
Source organism: Prinsepia uniflora (assembly GCA_032719365.1). Classification (NCBI taxonomy): domain Eukaryota; kingdom Viridiplantae; phylum Streptophyta; class Magnoliopsida; order Rosales; family Rosaceae; genus Prinsepia; species Prinsepia uniflora. The sequence continues at coordinate 654,147 of CM064865.1, forward strand.
TTCTCAAATGTTTCTTATCATCAATTCTCAGAAGTCGGTTGAGCTTCTCATACAGCATCAAATGCACCACCGTTTACAGCTTACAGGGTAATTGATATCCATACCTTAGCAGCATCCTCAGGGTTGTTCTTCACAGGTGCATAAGCAAGCCATGGTTCCATTACCTAAGCAGTGACATAACAGCTTATTAGTTGAAAAATATGAAAAAATAACCACAATGCTCTGCCATGGGGAGAGTATAGTTAAGGATGAGCCCATCTTGAACTGAGCAAATGAATAAGCATTGCTAGAGGCAGTCTCAGGCCAGAAAAATCATTACCGTGAATCCCACCCTAGCTGATGGAGGCAAAGTTTTTGGATAATCTTGCATCATACACTCTAACCGAGTTGAGGACTTAAATGAAGTCTTGCTAGCATCTTTATATCTGCAGCAACATGGGAAATACTAGATAAGATAATGAATAGTGGAAAGCAATTTTCAAGACAACTATGTCATGTACCAGCAGTCCATCAGAATTAAACTATAATGCTGAGTCTAACTTACTTTATATTAGCCATATAATCCATTATCGATATGAACTCCTACTTTATTACCAAGGACAAGGATCCTCTTTGTTTGCGTCGAAGATCAAGAGGGCTGGTTCCTAAATCCAGGTGGTCCAAGATGAGGGCTGCCCTTGAATCAGCTTTCTCCATTTTATATGGGGATGTAAAGGAGCCAGATCCTAATACCTTGACTTTTTGTAAGGCAAGTAAGTAAAGACCAATGACAGTTCTAGCTTACAAGCTATGAATTTTTAACTAACCAAAGAAATCAATTGTCCAGGTGAAAGTTAGTTGCACTACATGCTCAGCAGAAGTACCCAATCCAACATTTTATATAGAATGATTTAATATGACTTGGGAGTAAAAAAATGCAAACAAACTGAAGGAACAATTCTCAAAATTGATGAGGAGCTTCTGATCTCTTGAAAACTGGACTTATGCACGAAAGGAACAAACCAAGTAACAGAAGAAGTATTGGAAGTTCTAAGCAAGAGGATATTTACTTTGGGTTAACAAACTCCTGTATGGCACCACCTGTTTTTGTGAGCTCTTCAATGTATGGACCAAGTTCCAAAATTAACTGCAAATGGATAAATAAGTAAAAAAAAAATTGATGTTTTAAGATAAATTTGGTCAGTATTAGTCTCTTTCCAGAAGATTACTTGGTTGATATTCCCAGGGAATAGAGAATAGCCAGTCTCACTATTGACATCACCATCAGGAGATCCAGTTGCTCTAAGCAGAGGATCAAGCTGGTTGTACTCCACATTGATCACCATTGTCCTCCCTGAAGCAAGTTTTGCAGATGAAGGATATATAACTTTGACAGTAAACTCAGTTGTCTATATTGTGACATAGTTATATACCATATACAGAATATTCAGGCCTCAACCCATTCAGACATTATCATCATCTGACAAATTCCTGCTACATTAGGACATACTAATGACAAGTAATGAAGACCCTACTACCTCTAATTTATATATAGTAGTAATCTATCTATCGTCCTAATGCTGTTCGAAGAGAGTGCCATTAAAAGCAATATTTCTCATGAGCAGTGAAACCAAGTACTATTTTTCTCTTTAGGTAAATAAAATCACAAAATACCACAAAGAAAGAATGGTAACAGTTGATTCATTTTAAATATGGGAACTATATAGACCAAATAAACATCGTACCCAATGGTGACTTAAGCAGATCTGAATCACTATGTAGGGAGTAAAATAGAAGTAGGAGGGAATAGACTGAATCAGAATATAGTCAAATTCACTTGAAAGTGACTTTCAGGGAGTGACTACCATCACAAGCGTAAATAACAAACCCAAGAATAGAACGAATATAATAATATATAGTACAATATAAGGTAAAGGAATAGTATTATATACCATCAGCATGGGTGAGTCGGGTAATTCCTCCAATTGCTTCTTTTGCTTTGCGTGGCACAGCTAGGGAGTTAACATGGTATTGTCTCGTAGCACTTACACCCAGTGACGCTGGGATTGCCTACAAACAAGCAATATAAGAAGATAGCTTTATGATTGCACATCCTACCACACCCCTCAAATAAGTAGAAAAATGTGGGTGAAACCATTAAAGCAACTGACATTAAAGAGAAGTCCATTTGTGTCTTGGAAGAACAAAACCCATCTCAAACCAGCTTCATGCCTGTGGAGTGATAAAAGACAACCACGAATCATGAAACTGAAGATTGCCAAGCATATATCATATTATTGTCAGAGATGCAGAACTCCTCTACTTATACAAAATTCTAACAGGTAACTTTGGCCACAGTAAACTTTGAGAAGTTACAAAGAATTTAGATGTGATATTCCGTTATTTAATATCTATCTGTTCAAGCAGTCATCAGTCATAAAACATTTAGTAGCTTAATGCACTAAGGACTTGTACCAGGTTTAACCCCTAGGGGCCATACTGTGACAAACATAGAACAATTAACATACATCTCGTGACTTGTTTAGTGCAGGAGACCAAGATCGGAATTCACAATTATACTATCAAAGTAAAACCACATAGAGGAAGTTGGATCCATAAATTAGGAGGCATTCATGAGCCATGACATACCAAACATTTAGAAGGCCACTAGAGTAAAGTAGTGAATGCACATCACCATGCCCATGTGGTTTGGTCTACCGCAAAGAGAAGAAAAAAAGAAAAAAAAAGAATTAAAAATTCAGGGAAAAATGGATTACAAAATCTTCAGTCACCAAAAATATAAGGATTAATTAAAAGTATGAGTAATTATTACCTGAATCCTGTACTTGTTACGTGGGTCCACTGCAAGCCTGGCATCATTATCATCTAAACATGCAACTTTTTCCTGTAATATTATACAGAATTCATATAACATCTACAATGACTTTCCTCAAAAACAAAAAGTAGCAAACATTATGTACCTGCTTTAGAAGCTTGACTTGAGTAGGTTCCATTCCAAAATAAGAGTTGGTCTCTAAAAGCTCTAGTGTACGAGAATGTGTATCATCTGATGTCATTATCACCAGAGGAATTTTTGTTGGGCCTTCACCTACATATTTGATAAGAAACTTTTCTATGCATGAAAAGACAAGAAAACTTAAAAAAGAAATTTAAAACAACAACTGCCTTAATCGGAATTTTTTTATAGAAAGCAAGATGATAATTAACTGCCGTCCTAAATAAAGCCCAACCACTTTGAAGGGTATGCTACATCAATTTTTTTTTTATCTCATCATGCATCTGGAATGATTCAATGTGCTTCTGATGCAAAATAATCGTAGTAGTAGAGTTGGTTGAAAAAACTATTCTTGGCAAGAAAGAAGTACAGAAGTTAAATCCAGGAAAAAAGAGGAAGTCTTCGGGGCCAATTGAGATTGGCCCCTTCCAGGTTATAGAATTAGTGTTGGCAATGACAAAATAAGGAGAAATTCATAGAGTATGAGCTTTTGCTCGTTCCTCACATCACATACAGAGAAAAAAAGTTTGCGGAACATCAATGGTTTCCAAATAGTAGCACTTCATTTTCTTTCTTTTACATCCTGTATCATTGGGCTCAAAATGCTGCTCTCATACCAGCTAGTAGAAATTGGCATTTCAACATCTTGTATTTTATACTCATCATGTGCTATAAAGTAGAAATGGAACTCATACTGAATGGTGACAAACCTGGTGCAAATTCACAGCTAGCACCTTGAAGAGCCAAAATTGATTCAATATAATAATGTAAAAAGCATGTTCCTGTAATGGTTTCCCTTGGAAGAGCCAACTGCAAAAGGTAATTGAATATATCAAGCACGCTGGCAACAATTTTAATCAATAGGCAATAAGGTTTACACCTCTAAAGGATTTTGGAATTTCTCGTATTAACAAGAATATATGCTTTCGCATTAGACACTTGCCTTACCAATCCAGTAAGATAACTTCAAGCTAATTTGTTAGATGAATACATATAATCACAAGAAATGTTCCAGGTATGCCATAAGGCCAATAATACTGAATGTAATGGGAATATTTGGTCAGGAAATATGTCCATAAGATTAATTTAGTATACGTCTGAAAAGCCAAAGATAGATGAGTGAAGCTTAAACTAGCACCAACAAGCAAATGAATCAGAAAGCCAATAAGGTGAGGACAGATGAAGCTTTCAGAAACAATTGGTATAAATATGATGGTAAGTCGTTTTCATATATGAAACATGCTTAAAAATATTGAATTTACCGAAAAACTGAGCGACCAAGATATACGGTAGATAATAAACCTTAATTCCATTGTATCCCAGACGCTCCCCAAGCCCACCGGCAACAAGAACAAATGCAGCTTTCCGAGCTTCTTTAACACCTGCCTCCTCAAATCTGATAAAGCTATCGTCACCAAAAGTCAAGTTTTCACCTGTTGGGACCTGAAAAGTCATTGCTCAAGTATCACTGTATCAAGTTTAATGTTTTCGGTGAAAAGTCATTTGAAAAACCATGCTCTCAAAAAAAATATCAACTTTATATGTGTATAAAGTGTATATGTATATATGACAGTGAAGTTGACTATTATCTCGGCAATAATGAGTCAAGCTAGTATTGAGATATGAAATATCTACTTACAGAAGGTGTGAAGCCATCAAATGGATTCTTTCCAGCTTTTGAATTGGCTAGGAGTTCTCTAGCAGTTTTGATATATGATGCCAAACCCCCAGGATAGCTTGAATTAAGCCGAGCCACCTGCAGCAAATTTCTAATCAGAAGAAGATTGAAAAAAAAAAAAATTTGATTGTTTTTCGAACTCTATAGCATAACGACATTTTCTAGAAACTCTCCCCTCTGAAGGGGAAGGCTTTTATACTTCGAACTTTCAAGATTCCACAGACTGCTAATCCCAACATTTAATTTCAACAAATTCTGGCTCACTAGTGTGTCATGGAACCAATTTTGTTCCAAAGCTTATTATCCATATACTTGTAAATTTTGAAATTTTTTATCCCTCTGAATTCATTGGTCAATTGAGTTGGAAGGGAACTACATAAAAGAGACAGATAGTACATGACTCAGATCAAGGCTTCCAATTTGGCGAAACAAAATTCAATCTCAGATCCGAAGAAAAAACTAAGCACTCCATTTCTCAACTGGTGACAATGAAAAAACAAGAAACCTGGTCCAAAAAAGCTTTCTTTTCCTCATCATCGACACCCGGCTCCGCCCAATGCTCAAACAAATGACTCTGCCCCGTTTCCAATAGAATCTTCGCCGATTCAATCTACAAATAAACCGCCAATTCCAATCAAAACCACTTCTAAATGAAAACAAAATGCATTCAAAATCCAAAACTGTTGACAAAAACCACAAGTTTATGCCTACCTGCTCGGCGCTCAGAAGTTGGAAATTCTTCTGCAGATTGGGCGCGGAACCGTCGATGCCGAGGTTGGAGAGCTTCTCGGTGGCGGAATCGAGCGCCGTAGCCATTTTTTCAGTTCAGAGTGAAGCTATGAAGCGCTGAAAGCCCTCCTAGTGTTCGACGAAAGTCCGACGAGAGCGTGAGAGTGAGGAATTGTGGTGGTGGTGGTGGTGGGAGTTGCGTACAGAGAATCCAGGCGTATGTATTGTTGTATAAGGTTCGGTTTCTAATTATATAGGCGGTAAAACCAGTGAGGTACGGATCATCTTCATCACGTAATGTTAGTTATATCTGGGCCCCACTTGCCTTCGTGTCTTTCTGTATATTTGTGTGCGTGGGCCGTCGTTCTCATCCCGATTTATTCCAAAACAAAAAAGCAATCAAATAATAGAAACAGTAAGGAAGAAAATAATAGCAACACTGAAATTTCTGCGGTCACAGTCTGATACCAAACATTGACGTGGATAACATAACGTGAGAGTTGAGTACTTGAGTTAACTGGAGGGTGGATCCTTGTCTCTGTTGGTGAAGACTAAAGATGCTCCAACCTCCTCCATCGGTAGCGTAATTCTTCTCACGGTACACATAACAAAACTCACATCTACGAGATCTCTTCGATGCTCCACCCTCTTGTTTTCTACTTTGTTTCATCATCTTTTTAGTTGCACTTTTGTTTTCTACTTTGTGAAAGTAGAGGTTCCCTTCTGGCATGTCAACATATCTGGTGTGGCATATGCTCATTCCCTTAAAAGCATATGTTCTCAGTCTCATTGTCAAATTGCGAATGGTGAAAAAAGTCTCAAGTCATTTTGATTCTGGCAGTTTAACTGCAGTATTTGTGTGACTATTTTCATTACCAAAAAAACAAAAACAAAAAGTCTATTGGAATCTAGAAAAAAACCGAAAATGACATGAGGGCACAATCATAAAAGCCGTGATGAGCGTTTTCCATGGTTTTTATTAAGGGTGATAATTTTTGATACGATTCGGTATACGGTTTAAGATCTGCATGAAATTTATTCGAATCAACATGTACGATTAAAATTTTGGATATTTTTTGGTCAACCTGTTATGACGCGTTTAATAAACAGGTAGATTTTGAGTAAACTTATTAACCCATATAATGACTTATTAGTTCGTTTAATAAATTGTTATGATTTGCCAACGGAGACAAGCTGGGACTTGACTGTTATATCAAGTTCTTATATTTGGTCAGTTTCGGAGTTGGGACCGTCTTAAGTGAGACTAATTAGTCCACCTCCTTAACTGGGCCAAAATAGTGAGCCATCTGAGGGGCTCACTAACTAATTCTAAGCTTGCGTAGTCCGTGGTTTATCCTAATTTTCATTCCCGCTCTCATTCTTGCCTCTACTTCTCATCGCTCTCGTTCATCATCGCCGGCCCTTCAGCAACCCCTCAACAAGCAATTTCATTGTCACGCTTTCTCCAGGTCAGTTGTTCATCATTCTTCTTTCTATTTCTCTACTCTTTTTCTTGATCAGTATTTTTGCGGGTTAAAATTTGTCGGGTTTTCGTTTAATTATGTGGAATAGTCGTGGACTTTTTGGGTTGTTGTTTAATTTAATGGGAATCTGAAGGGTGGATGATTTTTTTTTAGCTGGGTATATTTTTCTCGAGTTCCATGATTTTTCTGGGTATAATGATGTTTGACTAGACCTTGAAATATAAGAATCGTGAAGAGATATCCACAGAAACCTATACGTGATGGTTAACTAGAATTTGAAATAAGGATTCTTCCGTAATTGACAATTCAACTTAAACTGATTTTATCATGAAGAACAGACCCAGCGGCTCTTTGATTTAATCTTCTGGTTTAATTAAGGTAACTTACATGGGTTCGCTAATCCAGAAAGCTGGACAAAGCTAGCAATCACATAAACTAGATTCTATGTGCTAATACCTCTCATGAATCAAGGGGAAAAAAAAGCTTTAAACTTTAGAAAATGACAATTAAAAAGGGGTAGCAACATGATTAGTATACAATTTGTTAAATTGAACTGATTTTTGCATGATTAATTTTTATCTTGTTTGTGTCTGCGTGTTCTATAAACAAAGTATTTTTTTTTTGGTGTGCTGATTGGTGCAAGCTACAGGGATGAGAAAGGTTAACAGCTTTAAGAAGGATTATTATGATGGGGAGTTTGAGGAGGTTATGATGTAAGAGAGGAAGCAGACGGGAGTGCTGCACTTGCTGATAGGAGTTCTGAGCCGAAAAGAAAGAGATTCATTGCTCAAGTGAAAGAACAAATGCTTGATAGTGAGTATGACGAATTCTTGAGCTCACTTCTGCTCAGTGGTTCGAGTGAAGGTTCCAGTGAAGGCTGTCTTGACCTGTTGTTGAGGGATGGTGGGAATGCTCCTGATGATTATTTGGATCCAATGTATATGAATTTCTTGAAAAGTTTGAAGGGTTATGGAAAGTCCTATGGAGCGGAGAATTTTGGAAAGGATGGGAAGCGGAAGGTGATAAAGTATGAGAGCCCAAATAAAGCAAGAGGAACTTTGGAAGATTCAGGGAATTTGCCAAAGAAAAAGTGTTCAGAGTCGAAGAAGAATGTAAAAGTTGAAGCTCCGGATCCTGTCTTCAGTAGGACATGCAGGCATTCTCATAATCTAGAGGATCGTCAACAGAAAATGAGTTCGATGATGGTGAATAAGAAAGTAAATGAGAAGGCTGCAAAAGGTAGCACAAAGGGGCGTCCACCTCATTTGGATGTTCCTACCTATGTTGAGCGTGGACCTAGATCTTATGTAATAGATAAGGAGTATCAACAGCTTCTGCAGAGTCTAAAAATTGAAGGTGGAGAATGTGTTTATACATCCAAAAATGGTAGTGGAAGGGAAGTGAAATTTTGTGTGGCCCACGGCCGTGCATTGGATGTAAAAGTTAAAAAAGAACCATGCGATGTTACCCTATTTCCCCCATTTCCAGCTGTACGCTTCTTTCCCCGGCTCCGTTTTGGTTTGTTTTTCTATTTTCTGCTATCATGTCCATACACATACACACATGTGCCTTCGTGCATGCATATAGATATACACTCTTGTCTCCGCGTCTTACCGATTTGTGGTTTCTGAATTTTTTTTTTTTGTTTCCTGGTCATTTCTATTGCTGCTACTTTGCAAATAACAAGGTGGATCCAGAGAAGGGGCATGGTGAAACTCCTAGTACAGATCATGCCACGTTTAGGGAGGGGCTTATGAAGGAAGTTAATAGGCCTTATGACGAAGAAGAGTATAAGAAGCTCAAGAAGGAAGCAAATTTCCGAAGGCCATTATGTTACAACAAAATTCTGCGGGGAACGGTAATATCCTGTGTAATTGAGGGGGAATTCGGACCGTCATATCTCGATCGGTACATAGGTTGGTTTTCTTTGCACTGTTTTCCCTATGCTTGCAAGTGTCGTGTTTTGTTTTGTACATATTGTGTATGCTGAACTATGAAATATATTCTATTCTGGTTAGTCTAATGGCTTTTCCTTTTATGCCTTTTTGTTTATTAAATAAAGATATCGTTCTGAAGCCTGTAACCTGCTTTTATCAAATTTTTTACTGTTGACATGATGAATTTATGATTTCTCATTGTGTACTAGTAAAAATGATTTTGTAAACCAATTGTTCAAAATATCAGTGTCGTATGGTGAAAAGTTTTGTACTATTTATCTTTAGAGGCAAATAGGAATACATGGCCGACCAGCTGCAAAGGGTATTAATCCTTTCAGAATTCTGTGGTATTGAATGTTACTAGCTTAGGATAGCTATACATTCATGTCTTCTTCTTTTTCGCCTTTCTTTCTTCCCTTGCTCATTTTTTCTATCCAGGGGAATAAAAAATTTCTTAATTATACTTTCCTCTATCTCTCTTTGACATACATACACATTAAATCTATGTGAGTGTTCTTGCATGTATATAGTAAGTAAGCGAGAAAATATTTTCCCCACCCAAATAAAAGGAACGAGAAGAGTGGCGGAAATAAGTGTGTTGTGGTCTGCAACTATCATGTTCAAATTAGACATTGAATTGGTGCGCTGTTTTCCAGCGGCTCTCGTCTTCCACAAATTATCTTCAAATCATTATTTTCAACAGGCTTGTGGGTTTGTTATTCAAAAGCATGGGAACAAAATTTAAACTTGGGGATAATGTTCCTCAAGTGAAATTTTGTTGATTTTCAACACTATTAGTAATCTTTTTCATGTTTGTCTTCATTGAATTCTAAGCAACATATAGCTATTGGAGTTTTAAACTATAAATGAGCTATTTATTGAGTGAAAGTAAGATGAGGTGATGTTTTCTTTAGAACTTTTGAATTCGGATTATCTCATGTAGGAAGTAGTTTGATCCTAAAATGGACTTAATGGAATATGATCTTTCTTGCTGTTGGTATATCTTTTTCTGTCTCCCGGATGATATGCATGATAAAAGGAAGACCACTTGACACCGGTGGGTTGCCGACCAGCGGGGTGGCCCTTAGGTGCTGACCATCTAGGTGGCCAGCTGAGGTTGACTTGATCGCTTGTTGTGGTGTTTCTGGTCTTCCATGGTGTGGTCAGTCAATATGGTATCAACATAAGTCCCCTAAGTTGTTGACTGAGGTGGAAGTAGACCTCCTGGCATGTCAAGGAGCTGCTGATATCGGGGGTGCGGACTAGTGGTGTTGGTTTGAATTTCCGACCGGTAAAGTGTTAGGCGTTGGGGCATTGGTTCGTTGGTTCTTGATCTGACTTGTTATGCCCTCAAGTGTCGACCAACTGGGTGGCCCTTAGGTGCCGACCATCTGGGTGGCGGACTGAGGTTGACATGATCGCTTGTTGTGGTGTTGCTGGTCTTCCATTTTGTGGTCAGTTGATACAGTATCAAAAAAGTCAAGGATTTTTTTATGCTACACTGCTCATACACTTGTTAAATGAATTGAATTGGGCATTGAGCATATAATTCAATCTGCTCATTTCAATCTGCTCATTTCGCTTATATTTATATGTTATATTGGGTACATAATTGCAGAAGTACAGGGATATAATTCTTTGTACACAGTTCTCCAGTAGAATTCCTTATGCCAGTCATTGCAACCTTCAATTGCGATTGTTTAGGCATGAAATGTGAAACTAGTGAACCCAGGTCCTATTACTCTATTAGGTTTGGTCCTGGAATTGCATGACACCTATAGGCCAATATTGCTCCATTCATCCCTTAGCTATATGTACATCTAATGCTTGGGTTAGGTTCAAAGTTTAATGAAGAAAGTTCTGTATATATGTACAATTATGTTAAATTGACTGATGGTGCCAGGCCTTGTTTTTGCATTCATCTTCGTTTGGGTCTTATACCTTGTGAGGACTGCCACAATAAGAGAGGTGTTGGGCAGCTTTTTTGGAGTAGAAGTGTTTTCAAACATTACTCCATTTTTATTTATGTTTTTTTTTTTTTCATTTGCAATGATTTCTTTAAGAAGTCTTTTCTTTACGTGCTTCTTTACAACCTAACAATCACATCCTTTCAACGTGATTGTGTTTGAGTATTAATTTAAAAAATTCAATCTTGCAGTCCTGGCAAGAAAGATTGATGCAGCTAAAGGCGACCGCCCTAGGATTTTATCTCTCTTACGGGGATTTTTCTACTGGCTGAAGGTAAGTTTGTTCTTATATTTTGTTGCTTGTGTGTGCTTGGTTCAATGGGTCTCTTGTTAGCTTATCTACTTGTTGAGAAAAACATCCATTGGCATATGGTGGGAAAAAGATTTGGTTAAGACGCCAGTTGCTCGCTGAAATCCAATCCAGTGATATACGTACTGTTGAAGGACGGGGGATGTCATTCGTTAGTAATGTATTCATGCAGATGATAGCATTCATGCACATGTTTATGCATGTACTGAAATGCTTCTTGTTTCTATGTTGGTGAATGATTTGGCACAGTTTACTTGCATGCCAAGGTTTGTTTTGTGTGTACGCACATTTTTTCGTTATGTCAAGTGATGATTATTGCATTGCAGTGTAATTTCATCTTCTGATTTGTCTAATTGTTGTAAATTCTTGCTAGAACCTCGCCCAAGAAGGATCCTTTTGTCCTTGGCTTGACCGGTCTTGGTTGGATGTGTTGCCACCAATTGATAAGAAAAGGAAATCACCCCAACTTGAGAAAGAAATCAAATTGCCTCAACATTACAAAAAGAGGAAGCTTAGCCACAACTATAAGTAGGAGATCTTGCACAATCCTTTTTCCGACGAGCTCCGGAGCATGATGATTGTCGGGGATTCAAAGTCACCGTTTTGACAAGCTGCATTGTGCAATGCTGGTAGGCTTGGTTTAGGAAATTTTCGTGAATATAATCCTTTGGTCCTACTTGTTGTGTACAAGCCACTAAAACATCTAAGGTAAAAATATACAACTTTTATTTTTGTTCAAGCCATTGTTTGTTTGATGTTTAATAACTCTGATCTCTTCATTGTACATCTTCCTGAGATTGGATGTCGTTGTTATTGAACATAATGCGAGGCTTTCCCATGCTGAAGTTGAGCACTCTTGCATCCATATTGTACTTTATTTCCCCATCATATAGTAGCCTCCTTATGTAGTGCTCTATGTCGGAGCCGATGAGACGCAGAGTATATTCCGTCAACGGAGCACCCTGAGATTTTCACACTAAATATATCAATGTCCCAACAAGGAATATCACTTTGAGGGTGCGTTTGGGTCAAAAAAATAAATAGGGCATTTGGCATGAGGGGAGTATTTGGTAAGCGAAAAATCAGTTTTCCGTTTGGGAAATTGAGTCAGGATTTGATAAATTTCTAGAAGAAAATTTAGGGGAATATAGGATCTCAAATGATTGAGTTGAAATTCTATCTCAATGGACATAATTTTTCAAATGATGAGTTGAAACAAATGAAATTGTAATTTTCATGATTTTAAAATTGACATCCAAATGCTAAAATTTACAAATCAGAAAATTATAAATTATAAAATTTGTAAATTTTTATTAAATTAGAAATTTTTCATCCAAACATACACTGATTGAATCCAACCAACGACTCCAAATTCGGAAAAAGCATTGATTTGAATGAAATTCAAAACAATCAGACTATCAAATGGAAAACTAAAAAGTATACAATAATGGGTGATTGACGTGTAAGTAAGTCTCTTTATTTGAATTTTGAAGGATGCAAAACAAGCTCGTAGTGATAGTTACCTCATAGTGATCAACAAGCTCTTGGAAGTAAGAGTAGACCTTGTTGCAGGTCTCAGAAGTCCACACAAACTCATTGGTGGGATCCAAGATAATAGTGAGCTTATCCATCTGAGTCTGGTCAAAGGCACACGTTTCTGGGTCAATGTAAGCTGCATAGATTCTCACGTGCCTTGTCACACTGCTCAGCCAATCCCCTCCATATTCTCTCCCCATATTCTTACTCTCCACATTCACTTGCTTCTCCACTGGTCTCAATGGTGTGCTGCTTCCATTTGCCTCCACCTTCTCCTTCTTCTTCTGCAACTCCTGTTGCCCGTCAAATGATGCTTCTTCTTCTTGGAGCTCTGCCTGCTCAGCTCTCATGGAAAAGCTTCTTCTTGCTCTTACATTTTTTTTGCCTCCATTAAAGCCCACCAAGGAAAGCTTTGCCAATGCCATGGAAGAGGAGGTTGCTGCCATGGCTGAACCAAAAACTGATAATAAGCGAGCCCTCTAGCCTAAATTTTGTTCTTTTTATGTGGTGGTTTTGCTTGTTGTGTATTATGTTGCCTTTTGGTACTGAACTTTTGGGAAATTGTGGAAGGCACCAAGAGATAATGATCCACTTATTTATTAGGATAGGATTTCTTGTTTCTTTGTGAGTTGTGTGTGGTGAAATCAACTGAAAATAAACACCTATCAGTTGGACAATTCCTCTAATTCCACATTTTACATAAAAAGTAACAATATATTGTGTTCGAATCCAATTGAATTTGTAACTCAAGTGACTGAAAATTTTCCACTTCACACTGAAATAAATAAAACCCTAGCAAGAATATCACCAGCATGTCATAGGAAGAATTTTAAAAAATAAATTCAAGGTAAGAAGAGAACTTGCATTGAAAAGTAAATGCAATTGTGATGATCACATTCATAAAATGCTAATATTTTTCATATTTAACAATATTGAAAATGTACAATATGAAATGTACAAAGAACATAAAATGTAAAAAAATAAACATAAAGAAAATATCTCAAGTACCTAGCAAAGGAAAAGAAACAAATCTATAACAAGATTGCCGATCACCAGTGCATCGGAGAATCATGAACTGCCTGAAATGGCCCCAGGGGAACAAAGGATTCGCCTGGAATTTTCTTTTGCAGTTCCACCATTACTGTGTTTTGCTATGCCAAAGGCTTGCCAAAAGAATTTACAGAAACAAACTTTGGAAAAAAAGATTTACTCAACCAATCTACATCAAACTAATTACGGCATAGACAGCTCAAAAACCGTCGGGCTTGAGCTCCCACCGTCACAAGATGTTTCTCTTCGGACTCCTACCCAGTAAACGAAGTGGTTTAATAAGATCATCAAGCTCATCCAAGTCTAATTCAGAGGAATCACCGTCACTATACGCAGCTTGCTCACGTTTTGGATCATGAATGTCTATGGCCTCCTCTTCCTCATCACTATAATCAAGGCTAATGAAATCAGCAGCCTTTCCCTCGGAAAATATGTCATCATATGTTTGTGCACAGTGCTTTCCTAACACTTTTCTGGGCTCAGAAGCATTGACATCCTTGGAAACAAAGTAACGGCCCCAAGCATTTTTTGGTTCTCTTGCTCGTTTCCTTTTCTTACCCTTGGTTCGATTGTTGGGATGGTGAAGTTTGCATTTCGGCCCTTGGGGACAGGTTCCAGTCGCTTCAAAAGAGGCACAAATATAGCTGTGCTTCTTCCGGCACTGTGAGGGAGATATATATATTCCTTTTTACTTACTCCAAAATTAGTGTATGTTTTGTTCAGAAAGAGTGGATGAAGGGAACAGATAGTCAAAGCTTGAAATATAAAACCTATATAATAACAAGAAATTCTAGTCTATTAGCACCCAGATTATAACTCAAGGACCCGAATTATTTTCCTCATTTCCCAAATTTACTAATATATTTTACACAACACACCCTTTAAATTTTTCAAGCAGAAGCATTGGATTTGAAATGTCTTTCCACTCTCCTCTTTCATCTCTCAACCAATCCGCTATCACCCCATAAAGAGTACCTCAAGCAATTTTCATATGGTTTGCCCAAAAGAACATTTGAAAATTCCTTTCCTACAAAATCGACATGCATGCCCACACACCACATACAATTCAACCAAAACAATGGCCTTTGTATTATAAAGAAAAACAAGTCCAAATCCCAGATCCTAACCAACATAAACGTAAAACCTACAAAAGGAAAGAATTTTATAAAATAAGACAGTACCTCATTCCCATCAGCGCAATAGCCCTTCAGAAATCCTTCACAAGTAGAAGCCTTTGGATTCACATTAACATGTCTGTATGGACACTTTTCATTGGAGCATAAACCTGCAAGGAAACCTGTTAGAATTCTCCATTTTCCATTAATACCTGGAATAGCAAAATGTTATAAGAAAGCACCTTGCAAAAAGTAAGAACAGTCCTGCATTCTTTCTGGAATGACCTGCATAAAAATAAAACATAAATAGAGAAGAACAAATAAAACCAAGCACAAAATTTCCTAAAAGAAGTACAAAGTTCTGTTGTAGATCATGTGAAGTCCTATCACACGGTAAACCTTATGAGTCAATTTGCAGTTGGGATTGGAACATAAACCCTTGAGAAACTTTGTGCACACTGCAATTTTAGAGGGGTCATGGATGTAGGGACATTTTCCGTCATCCTTGTTGCACTTCCCAAATCTTGTAAAAAACTGACAATACTTCCTCTTTTTGGCCAACCGCAGTCTGGCAGTGTGCAAACTCCAACGAACTCTCTCACTAGCCAATAGACGAGTTCGCTTCTTCGAATTTCTAACAAGCTGATTACCATTTCCAATCCGCACATACCTGCCAATATTGGAGTTTATTTATATCAAATAGTTTAAAAAATGAGGAACTATAATCTGCAGGTTTCTATGTCAACACCATAAACTGGCATTGATATTGTCTTGCACTAATATCTAAAATATTTTAAGACATAAATAAGAGCAACTTACTCATCATTGCCAATAACAAATCTCTTTGGAACATAAGATCTCTTGGCATCATTTTCTGGATTGAGCACTGCAGACCTTGATGTTTCGTCATCTACAAAGATCACAAGTGAAGATTGTATAACCAATTTGCTGATAAAGATATAACAGGCTAGGATGTCCATGTGACAAAAATGAAAAGGCTTAAAAAAAGAAATTTTTTTAAGGTAATTGATCATCTTAGAAAATAATAATAGAACTGCTGATTGTTATTTCTATTGCTGCCTTTGACCCCTTTGGCTCCCAAGGAAAGAAAATACTAAAGCACATGCTGCCAAGGACATTCGATATTCAGCAAAATTAATACAGGGCAGCCCACCTGAAATCCTTTTAAGTGTTCGCCTTGAAGGATCCATTTTGTAACGGACAGAACCAATCCGGAATATACGTTTTCCTGCCATATCATCAGATATTTATTAATCAACAGGATGTACAACATATAAATACAATAAGCAAGAGATGTCCAGAATTATCAGATGGCTTTACATATTCAGTACACTATGAACTGACTTACCTGGAGAATTATTCCTAAATTTAGACCCAGAACTAATGCATGCAACACCATTGTGTTCCCTTCTCTTCTTCTCTACTTCAGCAACAGCACGTGTAGCTTCCTAGAAAGTGTTAATAAAAATAATTAAAGTAAACAGGGAAAAAAAAGGTTTCTGGCTTAGCAACCAGGACTCCAATTAAACGAAAAAGGAAATAACTTTAAGGAAATAATAATAGCCTGTCTCTGTGTGCTATAGATAACAAACCTCATTTGCCTCCTTTGAGCGCTTTTCAATGGACTTTGACCATTTTAAACTGGAACCACCAACACTTAATACCTTGGACATTTTAAGTGAAAATCCATGGGTGGACCTAGTGTATACAGTATCCCGTCTTCTTGACAGCAGCAGTGTTTTACTGAAAGAAGAGATTAATATTGATTTGATTAAGCGACATATGAAAGTGTGATTAGATCAAATTGTTCAAAGTAAGAAAAAATCGCATACCTGATTGTTGATACAGGGCTATATTTGAAATTGGAAGCCTGGTTTTGCATTGAGTTCCTCCAGTGCCTTGCTCTTTTCCATGGAAACAGGTGAGGCAATACCTTCTTATGGTAACCATCATTGTTTGATGACTGTGTACCAAGCAGTGTCCACACCAAAGAGTTTTTCCTAGCTTTAATTGTTTTTGCAACAGCTATAGACAGAAATCTCAGGTAATAAGATTCTAAACCGCTGAGATTATCATAAGATTATCAAATTTGTAAAATAATATCGCCAAAATACGAATTAAACTTAACTTGAAAAAGTCAGTAGATAAGAGCTAAAATATATTTGATAAAGGATGAAAGGACAACAAAGACGGAAGAGAAAAACATTGCGATGCTTAAAAGTTACAAATAATCAACAAATGAAATTGATCAAATTTTATTTTACCCTGATCCAGGGGAATGACTCAGAATTTTGGTTAAACTCATCAGCAGGTGTAAACGATAGTAGCTAAACCCTGAAAAAGTTCGAATAGCATACCCTTTGGTGACCGTTTCTTGCCATATGTCCTAGTGTGGAAAATCTTAGGAGCCCTTTGCACCTGCAAATTTAAATTGTCATCGGGCACGACAACTGCCTGTTTGGCATGACCTTCCAAAGAAGTCCTAATTAGCTGATTTTTGCGCCTCTTGTAGTAGCCATCTGATGGGTGTTGGATCTTATCAGCATTCTGGGCAGGAATGTCACAAGGACTTGATGATGCAACCAACTGATTTAAGTTGCGCTTTACATATACAATCTCATTCGTATTTGAAGGCGCCAAATTCCCATCATGAAGTTCAGTCTGATTTTCCAAATTATTAGATGGACTATTATGCATTTCCCGAGTTTCGGAAGTTGTCGGTGAATCCTTGACAACTCTTCTTGCATCTTTAGTTTCCAAAGAACTCACAGGATCTGATGTAGTGCCACCACTAAGAAGAGGCTCAGTCACTGGGGATGATGTCGGAGTCCCCACAGAGATGGCAGCAGAAGTGGAAAATTTGGCTGCATCAGGTCGTGGGGGTCTAGCCCTCCCAAAAGCATTCATTTCTCCAGCATTCACAAGACTTCGAGGATTTTTAACATCAACCTTATGGTCAGAACCTTCATTCTTCTTCAACCCATCTGTACCTGAAGAGTTTAACTGATAAACAGCTGGCCTAAACCTGTGAGGGCTTTGTGGAAGAGCAGCAACCGGATCAGGTTTTCTAACAAGGCTGTTACCTTTACGCATGTAAGAATTACTCCGAAAATTTCCATCTCTCTGTGGCAATTGTCTTTGAGGTGGAACAGTACTAGAGAAAGGCATACTTGCAGGAAGAGGAGATGCAGATGAATTACTATTTCGATGCCAAGTCCGAGGCTTTGCAATATGAGTTGAAGACCCAGACTTCTTTGAGGTAGAAAAGACGGAAAATGAATGACCTGGAACCACCCTTTGAGTATCTTGAGCCAGCTGGTTATTCAACTCAGGTTCAGCACTTATGATATTCAAACCATGAGTTTTCTTTTTTACATGTTGCAGAGGCAAAGCTACTGTCTTCCCCGAGTCTGATTTGCCTTCAGTTACAAGATCTGAAGTTAAATTAGGTGGATTTTGAGTGGATGCATTGTAAGCATCCTTGGTCACAGACTTCAACTCTAATCTCTGATCAATCCCACAAGCTTTCTCATCAGTACTTTTGATAATTGGACTACACTTTAGCATCTGCATGTCAACAACATCAGCTGAAGTTTCTGGAGAACCTGTATCTGATAGTGTATCAGGTACAGACTCCATCCCTTCATCATTAGTGTTAGCAAGAGATAATTCATTGCCATTGGCGCCAAACAGAGAGCAATCTGACGCAAGGGACAACTTATGCTCCACGGGGACATAATCAGGTTCCATATCTGTACAGGAAAAATTATTACCTGAGTCTCGAGGCTGGACGTCTGAAGAAACTCTGCATGAAGCAGTGTCATCAGTTATCATAACTTGTTCTTCTGTTGCACATATATCAGAATTTTCTGTACAACTACCATTTTCTGTACGACTACTTTCTATGTCCATAATGTCAAGTTTATGACTATTTACGACCATAGCTTGAATACCAGCCTCTTTCTGCTCATTTCTAGACTGTGATGGACAATGGAACAATGAATCCGGTACTGACTCTTCATAAATTGAAGAGGAGTCAACACCTTGGTGCTCAAACTTCATACCATCTTTGGCACCCCTAGTGGCAGCTACAGCATCAGATGAAACTCCAGCTAAATTAACAGTAGCACAGAGAATACCTATGCTGGAAGCAGCAACTTGGTCTTCTCGTTGTGTTGGATCATCATTAGAAGTCAAAGATGCTTCTGTATAAGGTGTAGATTTATCTGAATGTCCATCATTGGCTTCAAATGTAGTCAATACCGGATGAGAGCTCGATACTTTTCTTCTCTTTACAGATTTTGGGGAAGTCTCATTGGAATCACCATTAACATCACTTCTAGCTGATAACTTAGCCTCACAATACCCCTCTAGTGAGCCGTTACCCTGAAGAATACTGACCTCATCATCACCAGGTAGTGAGCCAATATCTGACTTTTCAACATGAGAAATAGTAAATCCTGCATGACTAGTATCCTTCATGGGGGAACTTACTGTTGTATCCAGAGAGTTTTTGTGTGCAGTGATCTTTGTATTGGAAGCCCTTGGGGAGCCTAATCGAGTCCTAGCTTTTCTCTTCGTTTTAATCTTAAATGAAACACCCTTTCTATTGCCAACTGATTTTTTAACATTTGGAGACCTCGTGGTGGTGCAAATTCCAAATGATCTGGAAGCATCATCTGTAGATAGTTCAATGCAGGCATTCCCACCATTGGCAACATTAACTTTGTCAGAACCACAGGTGGGACCTATACCATATTTGGAGCAGACAGCTACGGTCTCCCCTGAACTTGGCAAACCAACTGTCATGCTGCTTTCTTCTGAAGATGTAGCCTTTGGAACTTCTCCTACGATACCAATTTGAAGTGATGTGGGATGCTGATATGTACAAGGTTGCCCACTGATAGCCTCCACAGTACCACTGTCATGAGCCATGATTTCTTGATGTGAAACTTCTAGACCAAGGGCAATATCCAAGGTAGTTTGTAAACCATAGTCCTTTACATTCGTAATGTCCTCATCTGCTGATTCTTTTTGCATAACATTACCAAGTGATAAACTGCCTCCACTTTGACGAATCTGTTTGCTGACATCTACAACACCACCACTTTCGGGACAACTAGATACCCTAAGTGAATCAGTTACACTGCTGTGAAAATCTGAAATCTTAAGCAAGCCCTGGACAGAAGTATCTTCAGTCACTAGACCCTGCTCAACGTTAATGTGTTCAAGACCTGACGAACCCAAAATGGAAGTTGAGTTGTTCCCAGTATTCTTGCTACAAGAGTTGGCATCAGTTCCATGCTCATCCAGTCCCATATTCAGAGATGTGCCAACTAATCTGTTATGTAGAGGCAATGCATGCACATCCTTTGAACAAGGATCAGAAAGCGAAAAGGTTTCCCCTTTGTCAGTTCCAAGGGCTGCAGATGGACTACAACTAATGCCCTCTGCTGCGCCCGGTTCATCAATCTTATTTTTTTGCTGTGGATGAGGGCGTAAGACCTTTTTCACAGTCTTCTTCACCATTTTTTTCTTTTTAGAAATCTTACAAGACACTTGACCAGAGCCAACATTTTTAGCATCCCTCTGTAGAACCTTACCCTTTGAATCTCTTTCGACTTCACTCTTTCCAGAAGATTCATCGGTCACATTAGAGCAAGGCTGTGAATCGACATCACACCTATTCTCCACAGCTGAAGCACTCACTTCCTCCTCCACCTCTCGCGGGTCCTTATCTGAAGTGGATGTCTCTTTTGCAACAACTACTGATCTAACCACACGTGCAGCATCCTCACTGACCTTACTGAGTTTCGAATTTGAAAAATCCCTGTCAGTCACAGAACCTCTCCTAACATTCCTATTTCCAACAGTCTTCGCCACTAGAGAATTCGACTTAAAAGAGACATCAAGTTCCAAATGGCTCCCACCTCTATCTTCTTCATCCATCTCACGACCTGAATACTCGTAATGCGCTTTCCCTCTGTGTGAACTAGAGCCATCATTATCAAAATAAGCAGTGTAATTCCGGTGACTGGGTTTCGCCATTTCAAGCCTGAGCAAAGCACTCTTCTTCTGTATCTGCTTCCTCCTATTATTATTACTACTGCTGCCTCTTCCTGATTCCGAATACTCATAATAATCTCGTTTTCCTGAAACCTGCCGACCATCATCACTCTGATCAACCTCGAACGGATCATATAATTCTCTACTAGCTTGCCTATCATGATGAGCCCATCTTTGACTATTATCATACACCTCATCTCTCCTACCACCACTCTTCAACAACTCATCATACCGGCCATCATAGCCGCCCGAATTCGAATCCAAATGATTCGAACTCTGGTTCGGCACAAAGCTCAATTCACGATACTTGGTATCAGAATTGGGGTCCGCACGAGCTCGGCGACGATTATTATAATCATCATCGACGATGGCTCGATGATCCTGGAACAGTTTTTCATTGTACTTGTCTCTAAACCTAGCACTACCACTAACTTCTGATTCAAGCCTAAACTGGGTCTTATGCAATTCACGATCGTAATCGAGATAACCCCTCGAACAATCCCAAGAATCGGGGTTTTTTCCATGGTAGGGCAATTCAAATTGGGCCAATCGATGGTGGCGAGGACGCTCGTCGTCAAGAGCGACTCGCTGAGACACACGTCGGGGGGAGAGGGGGAAATCATGATGGGCGTGGAAAGGTCTGGAATGGTCGGATTCGAAGGCGATTTGGGGCTGGCTAGGGTTGTATGGATGTGATGGCGGTAGTGGTGGAGGGGGCAGAGGATGATAGGGCGACGTTTTTGGTGGTGCTGGTGGTGGTGCAGGCGGTGGTTGGAGTTGTGGTTGCGGGTGTTGATGGTAATGGTAGTTTTGGGGGTGGCTGTGGAGGCGGTGAGGGTAGTTTTGGAAATTTGGGGGGTCGGCTGGGTAGGGCTGAGAAGGAGCGTACCTTAGATGTTGGTGGAGGTATTGAGAAGGGTCCATGAACGGCGGATCCTTGCTTCCTTCTCCGTTCTTGGTTTCTTTGG
Source organism: Prinsepia uniflora (assembly GCA_032719365.1). NCBI lineage: Eukaryota > Viridiplantae > Streptophyta > Magnoliopsida > Rosales > Rosaceae > Prinsepia > Prinsepia uniflora. Next base: position 676,003 of record CM064865.1, read on the forward strand.
CTCTGGTTCTTCCGCTCTTCGTCTCTTCTTCTTCTTTGAAATTGAAACTCTCGTCAGACTTTTCGTAGCGTTCAAATACGAATCGGATCGTGTTCACACTTTAAAACTACTGCGATGTTGTTTTCCTCAGTTTCTGAAACGAGACGACATGTCGTTGTATTAATGTCAATCTCATTATTGAAAGTTTTCGTTTCTTGTGTTATTATAAATATAAAAAATTTAATAAAAGTATTCGGTGGGATATGGCCGAATGCCATGGCATATTCCGTGGAATCGTACCCACTTCACATTTTATGACGTATGGCAAGCTGCTTATACTCAACAACGATTACCACTTTTAGTAAGTTTAGTGATATTTATCTTTACTTACCTTTTTTACAGACTCATAGGTTTAATGATATACATTTCCACTTAAAATCTTTACAGAGTTTAAGTAATTTGGTTTCTTCTAATGTATGTTCATTTTCACTTTATATCTCTGTAGAGTTTTCACTCATCGAAACTTCTGTTATCTAATTGTACTTCTCTTCACTACTACTAACGAGTGTTTTAAGTGATATGCCTCTAGCATTAAAGTTCTAGTGTTCATTCTACTAATTATGTAGCTTAAAATTTTGGATTCGTCTCTGATTAATGTATTATATGTTTGCAACAACCCAACATTGTTGTACATAAAAATTGCGTGTGCCATTGGCTCAATTGATTTACTTTTTACCGTATATGAAATCTTAGGTAGGTAAAGTTAAATAATAGATGCATATAATATATGGACGGATATTGTGGAAATGACCAAAATGGGCTGGTTTGAGGTGTCGGTGAGGGCTGATGGTAATAGAAGTGGTTGATTTGCCATGAATAGTGAATACAGTTTGGTTTGGTCCATGGAAAAGGCTCTATGGTGGCTCTACCGTAGCTAATTAGCTATCAGTGGCATAAAGGTTTTAGCACCATGTGAGGTGATGATGTTGATGGATGGGCCTTGTGGTCCACTTTAAAGGAGTGAAAAATCAACACTATTTTTGAAGGACAAAAACCAAATATTTTCCACTACCAAGCACCAAGTTGGAGGAAGGATAAGGACTTGAATTTCATTTCCATGTATAATCTCTTACACATTTTGGTCCTTATTGTTTAATTGGGTACTAATTGGTCAATTTCAAGCAAAAATATCAGAATTGTGGACTGGAAGAACAGGTAAGGAACAACTGGATTCATAGTCATGTCCTAGAAGTAAGAAAAGCACACTTTTATTAGGCTTGTGCACACTCAATCATTAAGAATTACAACACATTCATCTTTGATCTTTCAACATTACAACAACTCTTGGTCTAATTGAGACCAAGAAGCAAACTGAAAACTCAAAAAGAGAAACCAGCCCAATAAACAAGGGCTAGTTTGTGACTGTTAGGGAAGGAGGAGGGCACAAACACACAAACACAACCTCTCATCCCAAACCCTATCTATAAAGCTATAAGCCAACCACTCAAAGAAGTGATGAAAGCCAGAGTCTTTTTTTTCTTTTTGCTTTTTTCTTGGTGGGGAGATTAATGTACAAACCACACAAATTGGAATCGCAATTGCTAGCATTATGCCAGCGTTGAAGAAGTTGTTAGTCGAAGCTTGATGACCGGCTCCACCGGCCTTTCAGGTAGTCCTCTAGGGAGACACTTTGCTCAATGCAGCCCATGGACAGTGAGTCATCCTCCACATCAAGTAGTGCTAGGTTAAGATGAGATTGCAGGTTCGAGCGTGGATATGGTTCGTCCTCAAGGACGTCAGATTTCTCCAAGGCATGAACTTGTAGCCTTGCCCACTTAATCACATCCGCATCATCTTGAAGAAGCTTCAAAATCTGTGCTCCAAAAAGGAAAATCAATTTTTTATTGTTTTGAAAGTTTCAGAGATATCAGTTGCATTGCAAGCTCAAAATTGATAGGAAGCTACTTAGATGTATATCAGATCCACAACTTACAAAGCTCATTTGGGGCCTAGCTCGTGGGGTATGCCGGACACAAAGAGTGGCTGCTAGAACCATTCTCTCTATCTGGCCCGGGTCGAAGTCATGGCTTAGGAGAGGATCTAACAGCTGGGACACCTTCCCACCATTTAGAATCGGCTTGGCCTGGACAAGTCGTTTCAACAATGCAATTTTTTATCAGAAGACAACACTATCGGGAGGTACATGGAGAACTGCTAAACCACATGGGAAAAGAGGACATACCCACATGACCAGGCTTTCTTGGCCTTTTGGGTGGTCACTGCTTATAGGTTTTCTTCCAGAGAGAAGCTCAAGGAGTACGACACCAAATGCATATACATCAATCTTGTCGTTTACTTTTCCATACATAAAGTATTCAGGAGCCATGTAGCTACAGAAAGATCCAATAATGTGAGCTACCAATCAGCATCTCATAAGAAATAATTGTAAAATAAGAACGTAGGCTAATAGAGTTACAAACCCAAAGGTTCCCGCAACATCAGTGCATGTTATATGTGAAGAAGAGGTTGATGCCCATTTTGCCAGTCCAAAATCAGAGAGCTGAAAAGACCATGTACAAATTATAGTCTAAACACCGATAGTTTTCACTGCCAATTTGACAAACACATGCAAATTTAAAAGCAACAAACTGATCAGAGATTTACCTGCGGTTCAAAATCATCAGATAGGAGAATATTGGATGACTTGACATCCCTGTGGATTACAGGTTGAGAACTGCCAGTGTGCAGATAATCCAAGGCCTCAGCTACACCTACAGCCACCTTATATCTCTCATCCCAACCGAATGCAAGCGGATCCTTCTTACTTCCTAATATGGTAAAGATCGAAAAAGAAAAAATTGTGTAAGAAAATAATTTTTGCTCTTCATGTGAGACCGAAAGCCAGACAAAAATATAGTATATACCATGCAGATTCTCTTCAAGGCTTCCTCTTGATAAGAAATCATAAACTAAGAGAAGATTGTTATCCTCGAAACAAAAGCCCAGTAGAGAAATAATGTTTTTGTGATTTAAGGTAGTGATAATCTCGATTTCCAAGACAAACTCCTTCAGTACATCTTCAGATGGTTTTAAGATTTTCACAGCAAGTTCCTTTCCGTCACGAAGGCAGCCTCTATAGACTTGACTGCTTCCGCCTCTCCCAATGAAGTTTTCTAGGATCAAAGAAGAAAAATGGGTTTATTAAACTCATAACTAAAAATGTTAAATGAATAGGTTATGAGCTGTGTGGATAACATACCGGTCAAAAAATATGATGTTGCTGATTGAAGTTCCTGGTAGTTGAACAATCTGCAAGTAGATGAGTACTTCTCATGCAGACCCTCCAATTCTTTAGGTAGGCCTTTTGAATTGCGGTCCGGTGAAGATGGGGCAGTCATTGCGTCACTGCCCACTGCAACAATTGCACCACTTTCTCCATTCAAACAAGGTTGATCTTCGTCACCAGAATTATTTTTCCTATCATCGAAGTTGGAGGTAGTTGAAGATTGCCTGCTGGGCAACTGCATTGCCCACTGAACTACCGGGATCTTCCGGACCACAGACCTCTCTGATTCTGAAACTTTTCGGTCTGGTAACGCACCACGTCGAAGCAGTGGCCAACCAGGCCTCACTTCAGGTAATTCTCTGATCGACACAGAAATTGACCTTTCTGGTTCTTTTTCTACTGGCACCAAAGCCATAGAACTGTCTCCACCATCATCATCCACAGAGGGCCTTGAACAAACTGAGCATTTCTGTTTTGAGTCATTCTCAGAACATTCCGAAAAGACTTTGGCTAAGCAATGCTCTATTTTCTTACAATTTAGCTCATCATCTGTGTCCTTTAAGGCCACACTGTCACTGCTTTCATTCAGTACTTTGGAAGACTTATGGAGTGATCGGTGAAATGCGCTGAGCAAACGATTTCGGTGATGATCTTCACTTGCTGCAAACAAGTCCTTAAATAAAATTAGGACCCCTCTACAACTATAAACAAATTCACAGAAAATACCCCAGAATTGAAGTCAGAAAAATCTAAATACCTTGGGGGTCACTATAAGCTGTTTTAGAGCCGTCCCTGTTAAACACAACTTTCCCATTATTTACAGCGAGAACCCCACAATCCTTGGACAGCTTCTTAGCACAGTACTTGGCGACAGTGGTCGAGGACCGGATTTTATGGTGGCTCTGGGCAGTTCCCACTATAACCTTACTTGCGGTATAATAATTCGCTTCCCGAACTAAAATTTTCTTGATTGATGTTCCTCTGCAGATTTTAAGCTTGAGATCCACCTGAAGAAAGTTCAACCAGAATCCCAAGTTTTAACTTTTTGTCAGGCCACAGGAAAAATAATGATTAAGCTCTCCAATGCACTGAGAATGATACAAATCTTGGCTTAAATTGTTGCAGTTTGAACCTCTCAAGCTGTAAAAGCATAATGACTCATATTTTCACTCAGAATTCACAGCATTTTCATTTTCCGAGGAAATAAACACAGAATATGACAAAATATACAAAAAGACAATAAATTCCAGCGAATAAAAAGAAGAAAAATTTGTGAGAAATGAACCTGTTTCAAGTTGCAGAAACCTTCATATACGGCGAGAACCGAGTCAAACGCTTTGACAAGGGAAAGAAGTGAAGACTTCCCATCTCGATCAACAATTTCTACAAAAACTCAATTCATCAAAACCAGTCAATTTCCACTCAAACCCACCAAAACCCAGAAACCCAAATCACTCACAAACCAGCCCCCAAAATGCAGAAATAAAAAAGTTAAAATCTTCGGCTCAAATTTGACCCACCATTTTTACCAAGCACATGGAGCGCAACCACACGGTCACCCGGCTGAGCCACTTTGACCAGAGCCCATGTCAGCAACTCTCTACTCTTGGAGTCCAGCTTCACTCCCACCACAACCGAACGGCCGCCACAGCTCTCGACCTCCGGCTGTCCGCCGCCATAGCTATCTTGTACCATTTTCAAGTAGCACAATGCGTGAGAGTCCCAACGAGGTCTTTTTTTCCTATCTGGGTCAATTTCCGGCAGCTTCCTGATTTCGTTGCCGGAGTTGTAAATTCATGTCAAGAATAGGGCTATAAAGGGTCGCCGGAGAGTAAGAGAATGGAGAGATGATGGGTTGGTTCGGTTTGGTTAGAGGTCTCGTGGCAAAGGCAACTCACAGTCTCTCACACACCAGTAGAAGAAAAGGAAAGCGCAGCAATTTAAGACTGGGACTGAAAGAGAGGCGGTCCTACTTTCACTGCTAATTCAACTTACCGTGATCGAGCTGTTTCAACCATGTGTTATTGTTGGTTAATAGCTTTTTCAGCAAGTGATTAAGGTTTGTTTATGGTGATTGGATCTGTACCTGCAGCGCACATGGACATATAGACGTACATACATGGACATCAAATAGCCTTAATTAAAATTTAGGGTTTAAACGAAGAAACCAAGAAATCGTGTTCTTGCTTCTTGGCGTGAAAAATAAATCAAACAAATTTAATTATTGAAATCCGGATAATCCATCTGTGGACAAATTAGTTTATCTAACTGAAATAGTCAGTACAATACGGCGTACCAAATGTGACAGACTCATTTAGCAATTGCTTCAAAATAAGTTACAGGCACGGACCCAGAGCCTTTTTGAGTGGGCTCCAGCCCACCTCAAATGTAAAAAAATATGAAAAATTCAAATGATTTTTTTACTAAATTTATAGTAAATGCTATTTTATTAAACTAATTGGTTATAAATTAGCCCTATTTTATTCTTAATTATAGATTCAGTCCACCTCTATTTTCAATCCATAATAAGTTAATCACCTTTAATTTCAAGAAATCTGCAATTTTAGAGCTATTAAATTCTAGTCAATCTATGTTTATTATAAATATATTATTAAGGTGTATAATTTAATTTTTTTTAAGAAACAAATAATTATTATCTTATATTTAAGATAAGATAATCCTGTGGTCAGAGTTTGTTGAGTGAATTCAAAAAATGAGTTTTTTTTTTCTAAAAAAAAATTATGATAAATCAAAAGTTTGCTTTTTCTTGGTCACTTGTTAATTGATGCGAAAACCAGTAATCGCAAGTTAGTGTTTAATTCACGTAATGAAACTTTATGCCGGTAGTCACAATCCCATTTATTATAAAATTAGGCCCCATAAAACTAAAAGAGGAAACTTACCCTTCCCTTCACTTTCACCTTTGGAAATGCTAAACCGTGATTTAGTGAGGTTTTGAATAATCAAGAAAGAAAGAAAAGAAAAAAAAGTCGTGTCAATCCACGTAGATTATACCAAACGTCGTGAAAAAAAAAAAAACAGATATATTTATATGTTTTAGGTAAATGTGATAGATATCTGGTGTTCCTTTGCACGTGTTTTAACAAAATTTGATGATAAGAATAGCCGCGCTTAAGGTGGTCGATAGAGACCTAGCAGTTAAACGGAATTTATACAAATTTTTTTAACGCTAAAATTTAAGAAATTGATAATATAATGAATATTATGAAATAATTTTAAAATAAAAATTAATTATTTAAAAAATTTAAAATATTAGAAATCATAAATATTGAGAAAATATAAGTTTTTTTAATTAATTTTATTATATAACACTCTATATTTTTTTATTTATTATCTTTGTTTTTATTTTTGAGTGAGTTAGAGTACACCTCAGCCTATTGAGGTGACCCGAGCCTCGCCGGGTAACAGTAACAATGGTGCCCACAAGTTGATAATTAAAGGTACTTAGCTTATTGACTTCATTATTTTTTTTGTACACTGAATGTGATGGTATATATTGGAGGCTTCTCTATATATCCCACTATGGTTATTCACTTTTCCATATTCCTTTTTGGTTTCATTGTGTATGAATGAGTATGACCGACGAATCTATCAACCTTTTTTGGGGGGGGTGGGATGGACATCTAGGGTTATATATCCATCATTCGGTTAAAAGAAGATTTTTCGGATTTCAAATTCGGGGTTAGAATCATTTTTATGCATGAATGAGCATATTCGTAATATTCGTAAAAAAAAATTGTCGATATATCTGTATCTTGAGGTAGAATTAAGCATTGAAATAAGGGGAAAGGAAATATCTGGGGTATTTCCTAAATATACTCGTATTTAAGTGTCTTGATATAAAAATAGGAAGAAAAGAAAAATTTCTCTTCAATTTCTATGATATAGTTATTAATCGATCTTATCTAAATATTATTGGGTGCTTAATTTTTTTCTAAAATTTCATTCAAAATTTTCAAATTTTAGACTAAATTTTAAATATTTTTTGTTGAACGTGAACAATATCGATAGAAAAATTGACATTTTCATAAATTTAGATGTTGATATTTCCATGAAAAATTATATTCCCATCCTTACTTTTATGTAACTTATTGAAAAACATTTTCAACTTATTTTAGACCGAACGTTCAATTATATTAACACGGAATTATCAATTTTGATAATTTTCAACGTACATATCTAAATTATCATTTCTTCTATTTTTTTTTTCCATGGTTAACATGTTTTTTTGTGATAAGATGAAGTAGACTCCATGCGTGAATAGTTTAATCAAAATTGAGAAATTAACTTAATTTGAAAATTATGAAGCGGTAATCCTTGTTCGTATTACAAGATTTTGAAGATACGATTTCAATTTATAAAAATGGTAAGTGCGTTATGACTTATATACATACGCATGCTAGATTGATTTACAAGGGAGTAGATGAGAATTATTGAATAAATAAATACGCGACCGTTGGCCAAGAGGAACCGTCACAAATTAAGATGACACTAATCATTTGTTTATTCAAAAGCAAAAACGTAGGCGCGACATTTGGTCAAGAAAGCAAGGCATCTTAGTCTCTCCACTTTTTGCGACGATCTTTTCCTAAATTTAATTGAGACAATTGGGGTTGATCATAGCATGAAATTGCTGAAAATCATGAAAGGCCATAAAGTAGAGGGACGTAATTCTTTTTATTATTAAATTACAAGCTACCTTGTAATATATTTTCTTTTTATTTGGGGGTGAAAATCTTGTAATGGATCTTTGAATTGATGCAGGGATAAGGACGTTGATTAAAATGAATAAATTTTTGCTTGTATTAAAGTTTAAATTATCTTCTATTTTAATTTTTTTTTTCCTATATCTATATATATATATACACAAAAAAAAAATAGAGAATGATATTGTCCTTTCGTGAATACAAAAATAAAAGATAAATTCATTATATTCGGAGTAAAAGTAGAAGTTTGATCAAGAGTGAGCATGGTACTTGTTTATTACAAGAAATAAAGGAAATGATGTATAATGATTTGTGTACTTTTAAATAACAATATATTAATAATATCACTAAATTATAATATTTAGTATATAAATAATTGATAATAAATTATATAACTTCACTGCTTCGAACTTAATTACTTTATGATTTTTTTTTTAAGATCAAGATGTGACCATATGATCTGAAATACAATAGTAATTAGGCTAGTTAGAAGGTAAAAACGAGTCGCATTAGGACCCGTGATCAAAATTTACCCAATAAAAAACAGTAAAAATAGCAATTTTTGCCATGAGAGGATATGGTATAACTAATCACTAGATGAATATGTACCTAGGTAACGATGTTTAGTTGAAAGCTTTCCTTTAACTAAATAAAATTTAAGGAAACTTTCCTCGAAAATTCAAGTGATTTCTCTTCAACATTATAAATTTAAACTTTTCTTTTCAAAATTTAAATTCCATTGAGGTTGTTTTTCGCATATTTATACTTTGCATTAAAATATTAGCCTCTGCATTAAAATATTAGCCTCTGTTTGATCTCCTCCTAATTCCAGAGAAAAAAATAAACTACGGGGGAGGGGGAAGATCATCTTCTTCCCTCGTCCTCTCAATCGGTTTTCCTTTTTTTTTTTTAATTCGTAATAAAAAAAATTGTACTTCTCACCAATCGTATATACTTCTCCCCAACTCAATCTTTTCCTTTCTCTTCATACACGGTCAATTATTTCAAATGCCAATTTCGATGTTAATTAGGTAAAATCTTCCATTTTCGATTGAACCATGGTCGGTGCGCCCGTGACACCTTCCTTTTTTCACGGAGCCACGCTGGCTCCTCCAATTACTATTACATGCATGTTCTCACGTGAACACTCCAATCAGACCCGCTACACGTGGCAGCCAGCGCGTCTTCAATTTTAGCGGTAGAGCCAACGCCATAACCTAACACGTGGGCCAAAAGATGACCGCCACGTGCAATTTCGCGCGAATATAATAATTTCGTATTCGACGAAAATTAATTACGATGTATGGGATTAGGTGAAGGAAGAAAGCGAAGTGACACTCTTCAATAGTAGAGGTGGTAAGGGAGGAAAGGGACTATTCTCAAACTCATACGTCCAAACATTACGGAACAACAAAAACAAGTGGATGGCTTTTTTTTTTTCTCCAAAACAAAGCTAGTTTTTAATTTGTAATTACCGATATTATTGATTTAGTAATGTTACATTCGCGATTTGAAAAAATGAAACCGCGATATCTATATATTCGCATATATATATATATATATGCATATGTCTAATATTACCGAATATCGTTGTACTTGAAGAAAAAAAAATTAAGTGTAAAGTAAAAGTACAGTGATGTATGCAGCTGAGGCATCCTAACAGACCGGTAGACTTAAATATTGGTCATGAATTATAATTTGGAAGTTTTGTTACATTGGTTATAATAACTCTTATTTAATATAAACTTATAATTGCATATATGGTTAATAAACTTGTAAATTCAAATAAATGCTACTCATCCAAGAAAAAAAGTACAATATATTTTGACCCAAAAAAAAATACTTGAATCACTCGAAATATTTACTTATAAATTAATAAGTCGAGCTATAACATGTCATTTTTGAACATTTATGTATATTTATACAAGTATCTTGCATTTCGTAGCTTTTAATTTTATATTTTCAACGCGTATTTTTATTGTAAATTCGATACTAAATTAATTTGCTATTTTTACAACTTTAGTTAATTTAAAATAGAATAATGGTTGCAACACAATTCAATTTAGGTACACTTTCTCGTAAACATTACGATGTATACTATATTAAGTTGCAGCGGCTAACTGCTGTTTGAGGTGCGAAGGTCTTAAGTCCCCACTGCTTTTTAATCTGTTAGCTAATGATGTAAACGTTTCGATTTTCCGATTAGTTCATAAAATTGTTTCATTTTGTCAAAAATAAAATAAAATAATGGCTGTTATCCAAATTAAATCCCATCATATGGATGTCCCCTTTTTGTATTTGGGTCTCAATCGAAGTGGAGGTCCATATATAACTCCATATCCCCCTTCTCGTGTGGACTTTAGTGGTGGAAACTACCATGCTTAATTAATTTTGTGCTTCACTATTTGTAGTAGTGTTATGACTCATGACAAATAAGTGATCACTGCTTCATTGTGTCGGTGGATTCATGATTTGGTTTATATATTTCACGAGCTTGTTAGTTGTTATTACAAGTCAAAAAGAATTGGTTCAATACAATAAGCTATATACCATGCATTATTAGATCGACATGCATATTGATCCACTACAATATTCGTGTATAAATATATATATATACGGTGTCAATAATCTATTAAAAAAATAATGATTAATTTAATTAAGAAGACAAACTGAAATATTGATCAATGAATTAAGAGTTAATTAGTTAAAAAAATCGTACTTTAATTAGAAACGGAATTCATCAACAAGGCTATATATAGCTAGTAATTAATAGTATAATATTTTGTATAAAATAATATATTATATACATAGCTATCCTTGGTGGTCTCCTCCATATGTTTCATGTGTGTTTTATACACATTTTGTGCATTATTGGTTGATACAAATTTGTTGGTGTAAAAATAGTATCAACGAGATCGAAAAAACTACACACAAATATTAAAATACAAGTATGTACATGGTTCATCCGAATCGAGTTACGTCTATGGAACCAAATTTTTGAGATATTATTATTGATAATAATTGTGTTACATGCATGTGGCGTTCAGCCATTGAGAACGTATGAGAGATGTGAAGAGGATGTCTTCACATGTTTGAGAGGTTGTCTCAAATGATGTTGTGAGAGGGTTAAGATTTATGTCAGAGAGAGAGAGAGAGGGGGTGCCCTCCTTAAATAATCAAATGTTAGGGTTTCTTTAAAATTGTGGGTTTCGTATTGAGCTTAGGCTCGCCCTAGTTGCGCGGGGGGGGGGGGGGGGGGGGGGGGGGGGGGGGGAACACTCACTGAAGGCTTCTCGATCGTTGTGTGCGAGGCTACTCGATGCAAGGGATGCTCGGCTAGAGGCGACCGCTCTATGCAAGAATGTCAGCTAGAGGAAGTTGCTATGTACGAAGGCGACACGACCAGAGATATCGCATGTTGCAAAGTAGCTCGACTATAGGCACTACTCATCGTGAGTGTTGGCTCATCATGAGTGGGCATTCACTAAGCCCCGCGCTGCCTATTCTGTCTGATCTCCATCTGCTTTACTGATCACTTAACATAAAAATCTACTAGCCCAGCACCTCACCGGTGTCAAGTATTCTTCTTATCATCCCGAGCTCATTCCAACAAGCAGAAAAAAGTTTTCAGCCTCCATCAAGACCACTACCTATTAAGTCTGTTTTAGGATAAACAAAACTAGTATGTATATATATATATATATATATTATCTATTATATAGATATGTATATATTATCATAACTTGATATTAGATCATATAAATTAAAATTCAGCAAAAAAACGGAGCTAGAGAAGGGAAGTAACTAAAACATATTGCCATATATAATAGGACTGAGTATTACATAATCAAAGTTTTTTTTTTTTCGTTATGATTATAGAGTCTACTAATCTAAATGGTCCTCTAGAGTGGAAGCTAATAAATTATATAATAGACCAGACATGAATAAAAATTAAATTTAATATAAACATAAATTAGCATAAATTTTTATTATCGTCTATACGTATAATAATACGTTGAATTCGTTTCTATAAACTAAAAACAAAATACTCTTAAAATGTAATATCTGTAATTTAAATAAAATTGATTTATTATTACTTGAATCTAAATACAGCTAGTGGATGTGTACGGAATCACGGTTCTTCCACAATATATGCATATCTGGAAAATATCTTCTATATATATATATATATTATCTACCACCGGTTCATCAGGGCCGTTGTGTAGAAAGGAAATATATGAATTTATAATTATCAGTGGGATACGTTTAAAGATATGCTTACGTTGCGGTTGATAGTTCGATGTTGATGGTGGGGTTCACTTCCACAGTAGCACCATGGATTTTGTATCGTTTTCATCACGGATTCTTGTCCCGAGCCAAAACCCAAAAGTGTGGGTGTGGCAGTCTTGCCAGGAAGCTCCCTCGTCGATCTTCTCAGAAATTATGCATCCCAATTATGTACGAACTCGATCTAAACACAACAAAGTTGCGTTAATTTGGCAAATTCTGAATTAATATTACGGATAATACTTACATCGATCTCACTTTAATGACATATTTACGTATTATTATTTTAATTTATCGAATTATTTTTGTACATATATTATATTTGAAATCGTTTATTTTTCAAATTCTCGTGTCAATATTATTTTTGTAAAAAATGTAAGGATCCGTGCCCTGAAGGCATGGTTACCAATCTCACATCGCCCGAAGGATCTGGGGGATGCGCCTTATATGTGTGGGCGCACATCTATCCAACATGAAACTTTTTGGGAGTTCACTGAATTTGGATTTCTGGGGAACTCCAAAGTTAAACGAGTAGGGGCTAGTGCAATCCCAGGATAGGTGACCCACTGAGAAGTTGCACGTGAGCTTCCGAGAACAAAACCGTAAGTGCTGGGCCCAAAATGGACAATATCCTGTTGGAGTAGGTCAGGTCGTGACAAAAAATAATTAATAAGATTGGAGTTCGTTTATATATATATATATATATCAACTAGATAGACGGTTCGATATGAGAATCTTAATTTTTACTAAAATCGTTGATTTACTTGACACATATAAATAACTAAACGACCTCTAATTTTGTTAATTTTTATGGAGATTATCTTAATATGATGATTTAAAAAATGAACTGTTCCGATTATAATATATATACAAAAATAATTCAATAAATCGAAAGATAATACAAAAAAGTACCATCAGGATGTGATACAAATATCTCATGACGTCTCAACTATATGCCTAGAAGTATCTTTCATTCATTAAATATTAAGTATATTTGAAAGCTTCCGTTAAAAAACGGGCGAATAAATAATGTACGTAAAACTAACAAACACAAAACCTCACCGAATCCTGCATTAATTAACTTTGTTGATATGGTTTAAGCTATGTCGATTGCAAGTTATGTAAAATAATGAGCTAAGAGATTTGAGATAATTAATTAATTAAAACCCAGACTTAAAAGAAAACTCACTCTCTTAGCCTTTTTTGATCACACAGTTTTAAACTCAATCGCTTTCCAACACCGAAGAAGGCAATGATGCTTGAGACCCTACCGCCGCCGCCCGCAAGCCCTACACCATTAGTTACGTAACTTGCAAGGGGCCGGGTAACATGACCACCATGCATATTATTTTACCGTATATGTACCGCCTCCTTCCGCCATCCTCAATGATGACTTTCTGTGCATAGTTTATTTAAGGGTTGTGCCTATGTAGTTTCCTTTTTTCGTGTTGATGTATATGAGCCTTCCTAAATATACTTAACTCAGATCTGACCCGTGTAATAATCGTATTAAGGATATTCAACCCGAACTTTATTTGTTAATGATCTGTGCAACTCTTTAATAAACATGTCGTATTCGAAATCTAATTAAATTATGAACCGTTTAGCCCGCTTAACCTATCTAAACTATAAAATTTAATATGTATATAATAAATAAATTGATAGATATATGAGTTAATAATTTACACATTTATTAAACATGTTAATATATATATATGTAATTATACGAATTAACATGTTAATACAGAATCTACTTATTTATTAAATTAGTTAATAGATAATTATACGGGTTATTAGGTTGATTCGAAATCACTCGTTTATTAAACTTGTTATTATAGATTGACCCAAAAATAACTTGAAATTTTAATCATACAGATTAACTTAAATAAATTTTGTGCAAATTTTAAATCGTATATTGAGTCGAATAAAAAATTGCCGCCCTTAATTCCTAGTTAGCTAATTAGTACCGTGCAAGTCACACTGGCACTCACTACGTACTCAGGCAGGCACCGCCTATAATTCATCCAGAAATTATTCACTACGTACTTTGTACTGCGTGAAGCTCACGTATGATTTTACCTTTTTAATTCCCCCCTCCAATAAGTCAATCTTGGAAGTTCTGAACAAAATGTTGGGAGGCTCTAGGCAATGAAAATTGAATTGAATTCACTTACTCCATTAATTTATGCCTTGAAACAAGGCCCTTGTTCTTCAGTCGATCTACGCATTTTTCGCTTCTAAAATACTCCTCACAGTGCCCATAAAACCCAGTTGCAATTTAAAATTCGTGCACGCTTCCTTATTGGGTCAAAAATTTTGCAGACGTCGGCGCACATGGATTCAGTAGACCGCATGCATGTGTTGTTCTTCCTTATGTACTAAATTTTAATGAACATAATAAATTAGCTCGTTTTCAAATTTTCTTTCGATTCACAACATGTCAAATCACGATATAAAAATAAATATGAAAAATGCTTAATTAAATCAAATTGAATGTCGTTCACATATGATCGTATGTAGAAAATATTATTTTTCATGAAAATATCGACATTCATTTTATAGAAAAAAGCTCTGTACATCATGAGTCATCAAAATACGAGATGGTTTCAGTTCGGCCTTCGGCGGTTACTTGTAATAATAATTGCTTAGGGTTGTAATGTTCCTAAATAAAATGAAATTAGTTTATTAACAAAGAGAGTTGAGTTTTACCAAAACGACACCTTAACTGAAAGAAACACAACATGCAACGCAAGCAATCAGTAGCGGCAAATCCACTTATAATTAACTTCCCGCCTTTGAGAATCTTCATTCAACGAACTCAAACCATTTTTAACGACTTGAAAACGAGGCGTAAATTGTCAGTTGGTGGCCTTACACTCGCACCTTCATTGCTAATTCAATTACAATATCAATCAATTTGACTTTAGTTTGATATTTTTATTTTGGATTAGACTAAAATTTATGTTAGAGGTTGTAATTAGTGGATTGCTGGGCTAATTTGGTTCTTGTTAAAATTCGACGAAAATATATAAGCACAATAAGATTAATGTGATTTGATCAGAGGTGGGCACGGTATAATTCGATTCGGAAATTAGCAATATCCAAATCTAAACTATATTAAAATCTTGACGGTTCAATGCAGTTTGGATTTTATAAAATTAGACATTGAACCGTTTTAAACGAAACTATTACTAACGGTTTGGTTTTGGATCTATACAGATAGTTTAGGTATAATAAAAAAATATGTAATATATATATAGATGATATAGACTCAACATTCCTAATCAAAACGTTTTAAGATTCCTTTATCCATATATTCACAATCTGCAAATATTAGAGCAAGTTTCTTTTATTTATACATTTACAATCTTAGACGTTCCTTTATCTATATATTACAACCAAAATATAAAAAACTAAAGCATAAAAAAGGTCTCGCACATTCAAAATTAATAAAAATTAATATATTATTCAACGGTCATATTTGAATTTAACGGATTTCAAAAATCAAAATCCAATACCAAATCATTATTAATTAAGCAGTTTGAATTCTCAAAACATTTGATTTTTATTTCGTCAAAAATAACAATTTGAAGCGAATCGGTTGATATTTTTAACGGATTTATACCCACTCGTACTTTTAATTAAAATAATAACCTCATTAAAAAAAATAAAATTTAGAAACTCCAACCAGCAATCCATCAAAAGTCATAAGAAGCCATGTTGCCTTGTTGCCGATACAGTGAGTTCACATAAAAAAAAAAAAAGAAGAGAAACCCATGTTCCTTGTCCCCTACAACCCTAAATTCTCATAAAATACAATCTGACGACGGGTGTTATGTATATGATTATAATTGAGTTTGATGATAAAGACAGTGCTGGACCATTGTGGCTAGCTAATTTCGAAATAATTTTGTTCCTGATTTTGAAGATTAGGGTCACAGTCATGGACACAATCGCAAGTAATTACACACACAGTTTGTGGTTGAAGATAGGATTTTCATGGATAGCTAATCAAAATGTATTTGCACAATACCACATGACATGGTTTGTTTGTTTCATTTGATTGGGATTGGAAGACAAAATAAGGTGCCTTCGTGATCCAAGTATTTATAGACATGGAAGTTGATGGGTGAATGTGACTTTGATTGGGTTGATTGTATTATCTTTCAAATTATGTATGTAATATAATGAACGTAAAAAATTTAGTTACATACGATTGAAATAAAAATGTTAGTAAATGGTGTATTATTGATTTTATTATTTAGTGAAATAATTATAAATTAGTCCAATTTTTAAAGATTAACGTATAAAATACTCCCTTTACTATATTATTAAGATTTTTATTATGTTTTTTTATTGTATTATTTTTTTAAAAAAAATCTAATATCATTTATACCCTTTTCAGATATGGATGAATAACTTTTAAAATTTAAATATTAATATTTTATATTTATTTTTAAAAATTATTTGATAAGATAATTTTAACTAGATTTCACATTTTAAAATTTGTTTTAGGAATGAAAATCTTTTTTAATCCACTAAACTTTTCAAATATTATCAGATACTTTTGAATAATTACAGACTCACATGTACTTTATTTGTTTTATAACGTTTTTTGGTTTTATTACTTCATAGGTAAATTATTAATTACCTGCTTATTTTATTTTCAAGTAGATAAATTAATAATTTTCTGTGTATTTCTTATTTTTATGTTCCATTTTAGAGAAGTATATTGCATATAATATACCGTTATTGTACAATTAAATTTTCATATGTAAATGTACAATTAAAATTCATATAGGTAAATAACGTAAAATAAAATCAAACTAAATGATATGGAATGATACGCTTATAATTCTTTAAAAATTAAGGGACTAAAACTAATACTGTATTTTGACCAATAATAAAAAAATTAAGTTATTTCTTATTTACCGTTTCTATTTACTGTAATGGACTAACTTATAATTTGGACTCTAAAAATTACAATATATATAATTTCTTCTTATTTATTTAATTGTCATTTCGTAAGTGAGATTGAATTAAATTTAATTACCCATAAAATACAATGTATTTAAAAAGTAAAAATGGATTCGTTTTCGTGATACAAAAGATTAGAAAGATGTATTAGTTTTTATATCCAAAATACGAAAAATTTGATAAATAATTTAATTCAATTCAATTATATACAGCAAACGCCACGTAAGAGTTTTAATTTATATTATCTTCAAATCTAGTGTTGGGCAATGGGCACCCACAACCACAAGTAGGTGTATCTGCCTTTCCATGCACGTGAATTTTAGAAATTGTAATAAAGGGAGGAGAGGTCAGTACCCAAAAAGGAATGGAAAGAGAAAGAAAAAAAAAGGGAAAAAATATATATATATATATATATTGGGCCTGAAGGACATTCTTTATTTGAGTATGCTGGGCCTAAAGCCCATAAGCAATCAAACCACATGATTTTGGGGACATAATTAAACACGTATGAGAGAATGTTCGGCCCAAAAACAAGAGAAAATGAATATTTATATTTTAAATCGTTTTGATATTCGGAATTCAACTATTTTGGATGTTTACTTAGATATTTTCACCGTTTTTATAAAAAGTAATTTTATTTTCCGTTATTGGGTTATATGTAATTTTTTTCCATAAAAAAATTGAACTTTTAACTTTTAACTTTGCCGTAGCAATGAATTGGAGAGAAAGATGGCGAATCTAAGTTGACCGCGTGACTGACGTGGCAAGTAAACTGGGAAACAGTAGTGGTCGACACGTGTTCAATAGCAAGAAGCGAGTAAGACTAAGAGCATCAAACAGTGGCGCTGCACTTTCCGATTTGGACCTCTGGAAGCATACATTACAGTATCTAATTAACAGACGTAATTATTCCCCTTTTTCTCCAAAAGCCCCTTTTAGCCATTGGAGCTCAAGCTTCTTCGACTGCCTACGCACTTCCCAAGAGCCCTAACCCAAAAAGCAAGTATCTTTCTTATTTTTATTATTTTCTTTCTCAATCATAATCATCATCATCATCCGGGTAAGTTACTTCTGAATCACTAATTTCATTTTTGAATGTTGAATTATGGTATGAATATTTCTGTTTTGTGTTAAAATCTGTACTGGGTTTTTGTTATTCATTCAATTGGGCTACGGGCTGCAGTCGGTTTGTTTTTTTTTTTTTTTTTTCTTTATTGGCTGTGTTCAATTGGTTTGTTAGGAGCTTCGTCTTTGAATTTGGGAAGTATTTTTTATTGGAAATGCGTTGGAGGATCTGTGGTATTTGATCGGAAACACTTCTGATGTTCTTTAAATTCAATTAAGTATGTTTTGATATGATTTGATTTGGCGGATATCGTATAGGGGAGTGATTTTCACGATTATGGTTTTGTCTGCATGCACTTTCTAGTTTTTCTGTGTGTCGGATTGCGTAAAGCAAACCAAAATATATGAAAAGGAAAATTGAAGAGTGATGGGATTTGTCGTCAAAGTTCTGCAATGTGAAATTGAAGCTTGGTTTGATTGTAAATAGAACTTGGTTGGGAATGTAAGCATGCATTTTACAGAGCTTGTGATTTACCTGTCTGCTAGAAAAGACCTTGCAATTGTAGATTTCATCTGCTTATATGAAAATGTGTTTGAAATTTTCGTTTTGGTTACATGTTAATTTGAATTTGCTTCTTGCTTGCAGCCTCTAAAATTCGAACAGGAAACAAAAGAGCTTTGATTTCTCAACCATGCAGTTGTATCACCATCCTTACTCATTAGACAGCCAAAGAGTGAGACTTGCTTTGGAGGAAAAAGGCATCGATTACACATCATTCCATGTCAATCCTGTAACAGGGAAGAATATGGATGCCTCATTTTTCAGGAAGAATCCGAGTGCAAAGCTGCCCGTTTTCCAGAATGGTGCACATATCATTTTCGACGTTATTGAGATCATCCAGTATGTTACTTCAGTAAACAATCTCTTCCCCCTAATTTCGTTGTTCCAATCTTCAAGCCTTGTGTGTCTTGTTTCGAAATCATGCTAAATTGGAAGAAATAATGAAGATGTCAATGTGCAATTTGTTTATCCAGGTACATAGAAAAAATTGCAATTGTGTCATCCGGGGGAGAGAACATCCCCTTGAGCAGCAATGAAGTCATTGAATGGATGCATAAAATAAAAAAATGGAACCCTAAGTTTTTCACGCTTTCTCATGTCCCAGAGAAGCACCGGCGTTATGTCACTAAGTTCATAAGGCAAGTGATCATTGCCCGAATGGCAGAAGCTCCTGATCTAGCACCTGCTTATCGATACAAGCTAACAGAAGTATATGAGACAGATGACAAGTTGAAAAACCCGGGTTTTCTGAAAGAGAGCCAGAATCACTTAATAAGGCTTCTTGATGAAGTTGAGACACAGCTGAAAGAAACAGCTTACGTGGCCGGAGAAGAGTTTAGCATGGCGGATGTGATGCTGATTCCAGTGCTGGAACGATTAGCATTGCTGAACTTAGAGGGGGAGTATCTAGGTATCCGGCCGAACACTGCTAAGTACTGGATTGTAGTGAAGCAGAGGGATAGCTATAAGAAGGTGATTGGGAAGCATTTTAATGGCTGGAGGAAGTACAAAACATTGGTGAAGACATGGTGCTTTGTTCATATCAGAACCATTCTACGGAGATTCTGATGAATTAGGGCATTTTTCTTCCCTTGATGTAAATGGACCAGTTGACATTAGATGGAAAAAAACACAACGAAGAAAATTGTATGTACTTCCTTTGTACTTTCTATATCCATTTCTTGGGAGAAAAGGTATCCCGTGACATTTACTGAGCAGCTAATCTCGCTTAATCTATTTGTCCAGATATGAAATGCTTTCATTCGACTGCCTTGTTATTAAATAATCGATTTGTACGAGTTATTCAATCCAAATTTCAAAAATGACATAAAAGACTCACGAAACTGGCGCATCAGTTGGCCCTAATAACTTCAAACAACCAACAAATATCACAGTTTGAACTAAACACCAGTTTGCATTAGTCAGAATATACAAGAGATGCCAAACATAGGCTCATTTTCTCCCTCAAGAGCAAGAACTAGTCATGAGTTCATGAATGAGGCAGTCCGAACACAATTAACCTAAGAGGCAATAACATCATAATGATTCAAAAAGTCCCAGAATTTCACCACTTGAAGCCAACAGAAACAGAAACAAATTCATTATCATACGTAAAAATAAAGATTCATGAAGAAGAGAGTAACAAGGGGTTTCGAATTTGATCCGTCTTTTCATTTATCTTAAAACTATCATTCATAAGCCTATAGTCAGTATGAGAATGACACAGAAAATTACATACCTCTTCGAGGTGTTAGTCGACGGACCAATACTTATAAGAGCACATCACCATATAGACGCATCTTTTTTCCTTCCCATGAGGCCTTTAGTACTAGAATTTCAATTCCAAGACTTGACATTGGATAAAAAATTCATTTAAATAAACCTTAAAACAAAAGAATTGAGAACACATTGAGGTATGAAGCAAATAAGTAGCTCCTCTCCTATGAATGATTGTTCATTAATGGTGATGTGAATGCTGATTGACATTATTGCCAGCTTTCTCCACCCTATAGCTTAAATCCTCTGAACAATATGAATTTATAAGCTCATTTCCTACATTTCCTATGCCTACGCAGGTTGTCCCAACGCTGGAGTTGTTTCCATTGCCTCCCCACCCATTTCTGTCGTTAAAAGTAGTTGGGGGCCTATATTTTGAGTTATTCCAGTACTTCTGCTGCTTGAAGTATGTCCTTCCCAAATCATTCGAGAATCCTCTTGCTCGCTTAGATTGAAAGTGATTGTTTGCACAAGGAATTCCGAAGTTTTCCTGATTAACACCAGTTGTGCTAGGAGTATTTTCTTCAGAGTACAAGGTTGCAGGAACACACCTTTCAAGTTGTCCTTCCGCAGGTTGGTGAACTGGCACATGATTGACGGTATGAGGTGGAAGGCCTTTCTGATGACGAGGTAATGGAGGCAATGGTGGAAAAGGATGAAAAGGTATCCCAGGAGCAACAACCCAAGTCTCAACTGTTTCAGCATGGGGAATCCCAAATTGCTGCATGACAGACAGTGGAATTCCGTATGAGACTGGTACGCGAGAAACAAATTTCTCCTGTGGATGCCCTATAGCTGCAGCAGGACACTTCGACGGACAGGACGACGATGAACCAATAGACGAAAACCCAGGAGGAACATCCTCAATGTTCATCTGTGTTTCATCATTTTTCTGACAGTTATCATCCACACTGCCGGCGCAATTCCCGTTACCTCCACTTGTCCTCTCCACATGCAATGCCACTTCACCTATTCCAGGAGAGGGACCTAGTTCAATCTTCTGTTCTTTGTTCTGATGTGAACTTGAATCTTGGTATGTCTCTGCTGGCTGATCCCATCGGCTTTTACGCTTTCGAACTTTTGTCACAGTGGTTGGGCAACCATCAGTAGAAGGCGCAGAAGAGGCCTCCTGGGTACTTGTACTCACATTAGTTGTTGCAGAGATTGATTGCTTGCTAAAATTTGTAACTTCAGTAGACCTTCCACTTTGATCACGCCAATTATCATGTGATGAGGAAAATCTATTGCAGTTTGAACCTTTGTTAAAGTCTATCTTGCTGTCATCCCTGTCTACAAAGTTATGTCTTCTGTAAGGTCTAGGAATCCACTTATCTCGAAAGCTCCGTGCTATTTGGTGGGCCTGTAAAATACTCAAGTGAATAAAACTCGAGATTATATTCATTAAATGAAGCATCAAGACACATTACGGAAAACATCTCTTCTAAGCAGCTATTTCAATATGCAAGATAGATGATTTAGAAATCTAAACAGATATAAAGCAAGACCTGTTTGTCTTTGTGTTCTGTCAGGGATAGCATTGATTCCGTAAAGCTGCAAAGAAACACAATTCTCAGGAAATAAGTGACACGGCTACGAAATTGAATTCATTTAACTGGAATTAAAATTGAGCAATGTTGTCAATTTACACAAAAACAATTGAACAGCTGGAAGCATTTAGCTAAGTTGAGATCCTTGTGGCCAATATATCACAAAGATTAAGTACTGGAAGTTATGTTCCAAACGCATATGAAAAACCAAAAGATACAATTGATAATAGACATGCCTATGCCATGGAGATCCTGATCACACAATAAAACATATTATCAAAACTACAGAAGAAACTAGTATATATTCAAGTTTCAATCAACTCCACGTGAACACTCAGGAATTTTCCGAGTGAAAACTGATTTTAGAGTTGTATAAACATGAGGCTAAGCAAAATAGGAACTATACCAATACTTTTAGAGGAAAATAACAAGGATAAGCCCAAACACCAAGCTACAAAATGTTTAGTAGCAGCACTTTTGTAAATGCTACTGTAAAGGAAAGCAAACTTGCACGGTGCTTTATGTTCTGAGAAAAAGTAAAAAAGATCCCCTAAGGTAACCAAAGAATCAGAACTGCTCCCATTCATAAACTACAATGCAATTGATTTTTATTTCATTAAATCTGGAATCAGCTTCCCATGTCACACAGGCCACCCACTAAAGGAGGAAAAAAGGGAAAAGACTAACAAATCAATAATATTCACTACAGAAATAAAAGATTACCTCTCCATTCCAGGGCAGGGAGGACCACCAGTAATATGTTCCAATGTAAGTATCTGCTTTAAAGCCAAATACTCTAGGACCTGCAAAGAGAATTTAGTCAGCAGTCCGCTGAATCCCAGTAAATTAATCAACCAATGTTATGTTCATCAAATATTTGCACTCATGCAGCAATGACATCTTTATCAAATATTTGCACTCTGTGTGTGTGTATGAGAGGAGAGAGAGAGAGAGAGAGAGAGAGAGAGAGAGAAAAACTAATATGGTTTTCAGTTGAAGCACCTTCAGAAGCTTCCGCAGAATTGGTATCTTTTTGAAGTCATCTCTGCACTTTTTCATGATGTTGTGTAGCATTCTCAAACCTAAGAAAAATAAAAATATTCATCAAATTCAATATTTCGTACCCAAACAAAAAATAGAAACAGATTAGCAAGATATACAACAGGAAGGGTACTAACCATTTTTATTTATTACATCAATCAAAACCATCCGTGACTTCGTTTTCAAAAGAGCATCAAGGATCATTGAAAGATCTCGATTGCTGCAAGAAAAACAGACCTTTTAATGGAGAAATACTAACTAAAACTTCATGAGACCAATATTACCATATTGCAACACATGGCAACAAAATGAAGTTAAAGATTTTAAATGACCTCTGAATTGCTTCACCATTGCCACCATCACCTGATACTGCAGTAAGGAACAGAAGCTTCAAGTAGCCCTTAGTTGAATCCTGAAAGAAAAGCCCATGCACACATGAACTACCAGGATAAAAGGACAAATCACAAAAGAATAATCTGGCAGAACGCACTAAAGAAATATGGAAACAAAGGTTTCACTAACAAAGCAAAACAGTGCGTGTATTATGACAAAGGACAGGCCCATTATGTTTCAATGCATACCGAATAAAAGAGCAAATGACAACAAAACTGCCAATGAAGAAAATTAGCAGATAGATCATGCCGCAGCAACTTACCTTCCGTTTATTTATCCCTCCATCGCCATCCAACAGCTCATTAAGCTTCTCTTCAACTGCAAGAATTGAAGAGCATTAAGCCTCAACAATCAGCTAATCCCTTTCTTCTTTTTCTAAAAGCAAAGTATAAAAATGAATCTCTAACCTGAACCTTCTGTTAATCTTTTGGGTTTGACAGATAGCACGTGAGATTTGTTGGCGGCCACTTGAAATTTGTTACCACTTGGGGTAATCCTCACTTTTCCTTTCACCAAACTGGATGAATGGGAAGTTTTCACGTTAGGACGTACTTTAGAAGAAACCTTCCTATCTTCAGTAGTTTCAGACTTGGTCTTCCTATTAGCACCAATTTCATCAGATGAAGATTTGATAACCACTTTTATCTGAGAAATAGTCTCTTGTTTCTCTAAGGAGTTTGAGGATTTCTCTATAATCTCCTTTTCCCTTGAAGTTTCCTGCTGAACAAAAGGCATGGCTATATTAGTTTCAACTTCTGCTTCTTGAGAAGCTTCAACTGGTTGAACGGAAGCTGGTAATTCTTGTCTCGAGTGATCCAATTCCAATGACTCGTGGATATGAGAAATAACGGATTCAGATGCATTCACAGACTCCTCTCTGGGCGTGGAGAACTCCAGTTCCCCAACAGAAATTGTTGATTTCTCAGTTTCTTTATCTGTAGATAAGCTCTCGACACGTTGGGTAACTCCACCACCAAAGGAAGTGGCTCTAGGAAATGTATTGCCCCATCTAACTTCTGGTACACCATCTTCTGCAATCATCACGGGTTCCACATATTCTTCATCTGAATCATCTTGAAAAATAACTTCAGTATCAAGAGGATCACCGCCTATATAACCCCGACATTGATCCGAACCACAATAACATTTTTTCGCAGCAGCTCCAAAGACCCTTACATAGTTGTAGTCAAATGTCACCTCTTCACCCTGACAAATAATTATAGGCACAAATGTATAGAATGGTTATTATGAACACTAAACAATGAATTGAAACAAATAGCTAAAATAATGGCTTCATAGGCAAATGCAAGCAAACAGACCGCTAGCCACACCCAAAATTGAAGGCTATTTCGGTTATTACAGGGTCATGGCTATAACAAGGAAATTAAGCATGACATTAATGGTAGAAGGAGCAAGGATACCTTCTTTATATCTCTCAATGCAAATAGTCCTATGCAAATCTCTCCATTCACCATCCACTGTTGATAACAGGAAAATAAAACATTTAGAGCATGAAAAGAGTCAACAGAAAAATCAAAAGTGAGCTGACCACACTTAAGCAACCATCACTTGAAATGGTAATTGCAAACCATGTCCTATAGCATATTATATTCAAATTACACGTAAAAACAAACATTGTACAAACATAAATATTTCTCTTGCTGGTAGCGCATCCATATCCAATTGGAACAACTCAACACCAAAGGCCTTCATAACTAAGAGGCAGTCTCCCTTACTAAGGCGGACAGGGGGAAAAAGAAATGAGCAACAAGCCCTATCGCCAAAAGTAAGAAAAGGCTTATCCAGATCAAGCATAAACCAAATAAAATCTAAGAGCCTTAACAAAAACTACTCTGCTCATATTAACAATCACCTTTTCTGTTCGACAATTAGGATCACAACTATGGTTAATGAAACGTCCCAAATTTCCCTTTGCACAAGCATCTATGACCTGGAATGAAATAAAAACTCATCAATAGTGTACAAAAATGCAGCAAATATATCAAGATATTCCAAAAAAAAAAAAAATGTTGACGTGCAAAGATGGATTTAGCAAAGAACACATTCAAAAGATGGCAAATATAACATCAAATATACGAGCCTGCAACACATATCCGAAAGACTTCACATAAGCTACGCAAAGAACATATATCATGAAAATCTAATACAATGAAATACTAAGAAACAGAAACTTCACTTGATATAACAACCACTAAATAATAAATTGATGAAAATGTACAGTCAAAATGTGGTTATGTATCTGCAAAATTTACTACCAATCAGAATAACATGACATGCATTATGGCATTTAGCGATTCCATAGTGACATGACATTACAAAAGACCAAGAGATACATGAAGTACCATACAAAATATGTTTAAGAGATGAACGCCTAGAACATTCCACACTCATCACAAGCCAGCTGATAATAGACAAGAAAAAGGTAAATGTGATTTCAAATCAGGAAATATACAAACCTCACTGCCATTCAATGTCATGAAGTAGAAATGTCTGTGACCCTTCAAGGCATACTCTTTTTGGCGTGCCTCATAAGCATTTGTATCAAGCACCTGTTCAGACAATGTATTAAACGATCTTAGAAGATCAGATAAGCATGCATACACATGCTTGCTAACACACACAACAATCACTAAAACCCACCATTAGAGCAGAGGATCAGATATTGAAACTACTCTCGAACATTTAATTGCCTTAGCCATAACCCATTTTTACTTCTTTTTTGTTTTCTTAACCCTCGCATAAATCAAAAATCTTCTCACAGAAAATTTTCTATATCTGAAAGATTCTCGTCTTATGGATAACCTCAAGATCAACTAAATCAGCATAGCTAAAGGAATAACTCAGCTTTTGTGCCTCATTCCCTTTTATTTTATTTATTTATTTATTTTTTACAATCATTTTTTTATGATTGGACCTTTGCATGTGCATTAAAAAGAGGGCACTCCTTCGTTCTACAGGATAAATAACTACATAACTATATCAAGGAAGACTGAACATCGTACAGAATTAAAGATATTTAAGGAAAATATCCTAGAAACAAAAGATACTAAGAGAAAATAAGAGTAAAGTAGTCCAGACAAATCACAAGGTTACAAGACAATTAGAAAGGCAATGTGATGGTGAAAGAAGTAAGCTGCAACTATCACATGGAATTGAAATGGAGTTACCAACTCTCGGTTTAATTTAGTGAAAACCTAGCCTTGATGTGTGGTGCATAAAAGCTAGTGTCAGAATTTGGTGTCTGTCACGTATGAACTCTTCAACTGGATTAGTGGGAAAAAATTGGCAAAGATTCAAGTGAGAGGCATAAAGTTGGGTGGGACTTAACTTATTACCTATTTATTGGTTAATTAAAAAATAAAACACAGACCAAAAGTACTTTAAGCTACGATTCCCCAAAAAAAGTGCTAAAATATAATAGGTTCTCTACACTGAATTCACCATTGCACCAATTAACCAAATTGAAAACATAAAATAAAGTTTTCCAATTTACCTCTCCAACATATTCAATAAGAAATTGCCCTTTGGAGATATTCTCAACCAACTTGAGCCCAAAGCCCTTCTTCCCACTTCGAAACTTCTCTAGTTTGGCATATTGACGTTTTTGGAACTGCAAACAAAGATATTAACCAAAACAATCCCCTTTACATAACAAAACAAAATTTTCTGTAAGGAAAAGCTAAATACCTGTTGATTTGAACAAAGGTCTCTACATGGACAGGCTCCTCGAATGCACTCAATGTTAAGCATTCGATTCAGGCAATCCTCTCCACAACCCAACTGGCCATCTGAAGGTGATTTGCAATGGCAAACCATTATCTGATTACATCAACAAAAATAAATTAGGAAAATTACATAAACTAGTCTGAACATCCACTCGATAGATTTTTACAGAAACACTACTGATGAAAACAAAGTTATGAGTATTGTAGACATTCATGAGTTTTAGTAGATATCAGAAAAGATAAGTTTCCAAATTTTTTGTTGCTGTCAGACAAATACTAATTTGCTCCATGTCAGTTCCATAGACCAGCCATGCAGATGATGCGTATCCAAGTCTGGGCCATTTCCCAATGGAATGTACCCACTCCATTTATTACTGCCACCAGGGAAATCGGATAATTCCTCTTTCCCTCAAAATTCAGATCTATTCAAAACAGACAAAGTTCTGACATGATCAGGTTAAAAAAACGTTAAGTATAAACCTCATCAATAGTCTGAGTTTTACGGCTACGGTGAAGGAACTGATTAGTTTTGATGCTTGCAACATTCTGTTGGGAAACTGCAATCCATTGAGTCCGAAAAAAAAAAGGTCAAAATCAAAACCCCTCATATACCTAAATTTGTATGTGTATGAGCATTAAAATGCAAAATGCGTGTGTGAGAGAAAGAGAGGGGGGGCGAGAGAGAATAAAGCTGAACTCAGTCATAATTCTATCACAAATAGATAGCATATACCTGCTGGTGTTGAGCGCCGTAATTCCAATTCTTTATAGTTTATTCGGGTGCCAGAAGCATCTTCGTCACCTGAGGCATCTGATATATCCAACTCTGCATTAATCTCTGAATTTGACTTCTCTTGAGCGATTGAGCAATTAGCAAAGGCTTTATCCTTGCTATCTCTACAGGTCCTTCAAGATTGAATTAAACATAATTTATTTTAGGGATAATATTAGATTGAGGTTGCAAGGAATAATCTAAACAGAAATATTTTCCTTGTCTGTAAAATAGATTTAGAGACTATGACCTATGTTAGGAATGAAACACACATTTGTCTTGACATGCAACAACGGTTGATAGACATTTAATTATGGAAAAGCACAAAGGTCAAATACCAAATAATGGATAGGATTAGTACAGTAGGCAAAATTATCAAGACAGCATATGACAAAAATCTGAGTTTAAAAGAGAAACAGAACAAATTGGTTTTCTAGGCTTAAAAGCTCCTCCAGTTGACGTGTCCATATAAAGAAACAATAATTGACAAAAGCCAAAGTCGTATTTTGAAAGCATCCAAAAATCAAAGTAGTTATTAAATCAGGGATCAAATACTCTCTTTTCCATAAACAGAATCAATAATCCTAAGCTTCATGTATTAAACCATAGCTCTAAAGACCATGACATAAACTAAGCTCTAATTATATTGCACAAAACTGGGAAAATGAAAACAAATGAGAAATGAATCATTTACCATGTGCACTTTAGTTCATCTATAATATCTGCAAGTTCAGCAGATATACGCCTCCATTTATGACAATCATCACAGAGCACCCACGCATTACGTGGTGGCAAATACTCCTTATCTAGGCCAACAGGTACCATGTCCAAGTTAGAAACATTTATGCATGCAGCATCGTTGACAGAGTCTGCTTTTCTGGCTCCACCCAGTAAGTGATCACCTACAATATACATGAGTTTAACTCAGCTCAAACATGCATATAATATATAGAGAAAAAAAATTAAGAAGTGGTCAGATGAAGAGGAAGATACACACACACACAATAACACAGATGTACATAACCATTGGTTAATAACCATGTACCTGATTCTGGGACACTTTCCACTTTGTATTCAGCCTGATCACAAACAGCCTTCTCCATGAATTTCTTCTTGTTAATGGGCTTTTTTGGGTCTTCTCTCAGTCTATGAGCATTGCCTTTCTTGCTCTCTGAGTCACAGCCTCTAGACCTGCTCTTTGGAGGCTTCAATCCCTTGGTTTTTGAGGATTGCGATTTTGATAACCCCAAGCCCACATCCAGGTTGCAATATGCTTTTGCTTCTGCACCCAATTCCTCTTTGAAAGCATCTCTAGAAATTCCATGGTTGGTTTCTCCTGACAACCGTGGCTCCAAAGATGATTCCAGGTCGCTTGATGAATTGCTTGAAGCATTTGCACAGATGGACGAAGTGAATGTCTCACTAGGGAAAAACTGCTGACTATTATTCTGTCTACGTCTATCTTTCTTCGATTTTTCTTTATTTATATTTCCTGGAACCGGTGTACCATCTGTGCGAATACAATTTTCTGCAGGGACTTTATGTTTCTTCTTTCCTCTCTTAGTGCAAATAATGTCTCCAGAAGCAGATAAAACATTGTCAGAAGTCAAAACAATACAAGGGCAATCTTCTTGTGGTCTTGCTTCAACATCTGCATCTGGAACTAAATTGGTAACTTCTGAATCAGGTGAAGTTCCAGGATCTCTATAGCTAGTCCCAACTGATCCTCCTGATGATACAGCTGCAATTGTATGAGATGAACCCCCACGAAAATTGTCTATCACATCTTCAGCTGAATTCTCTGTAAGAACAACACTCTCCAAGTCCTTATTGGCCAGATCTCCACCCAAAACAGGAGCAACCAAACTACTTTTATCCTCCCCAACAGTCGCTTCTTTTCTCCAATTGTCCACAATACCATTCTCTTTTCCAACACAATCTGCAGATACTGAGTTATCCAAAACCTCAGGTGATGTGATGTAGAAAGAACCTTTGATCACTTGTTTCCCTACTCTAACCTTCAAACGAAGATTAGTTGAACTACAGGATTTCCCTCTTAACCCTCGTGGGTTTCCCCTTGGACCACTTTGATTCCGTTTCCCACTTCTTTGGCCACCCCTTCGTTTCTGTGATCCTTTATTCTGACCTTGGCCGGTCTCAAGCCTGTTATTCTCTTCAAAAGATTGTGTAACATTCCCCAATAATCCCCAGATAGAAGAACGAGCTGGTTTGTTAAGGCAGCTTCTCTTCCTTCCAGCAGCTTTAAAGGTAGTTTCAACACTTCCAAGTGGATCTGACACTTTAGATGCGTTCCTGCGTTTCCTTGGAGCCCTTTTTGTCTGAGTCTTGCGGCTTCGTCCACTTCTTCTAGAAGAAAAAGCTACAATGTCAGGACATTGGGTGTTAGAAACACAATCAATTCTGAAACTATCATTCCCCTCATGATCTGTCTCTCTGGACCGGTCAAATGGAATGCTAGAATCAACATGACCAGGAGATTCATTCTTACATTGCACATCCAATCTCTCCGACGAGCCATTGTTGACAATATCAAAGGTTTGAAATGATTGCAGAGAACCAGATTTCTCATGAATACTGTTGGGTGATAGTCCAAAAGAACCTTCCTTCAGATTGAAACCATTTCCCTCAATTAGTAAGATCTTGGCACCAATATCAACATTTATGTCGGTTGTAGCATCACTTTTCTTTTCCACAAATTCTGTTACACTTTTGGCAGAGGAAAAATCAATAACCTTATCATTCCTCTGAGCGTTCTCTTGGGCACAAACACTCAGGTAATCTGATACATGTGAACCTGTAAAGATCCTCTGACAACCCGCTAGAGGCAATATTTGATTGCACGCATCAGTATTGTTTTTCATCTCAACAACCTCTGCAGCCCTAGCAGTAGAGACCTCACTGGCACTGTTATTGGAAATCCCAGAGGTTGGAACAGAATTGTCAATAATGCTGCTGGGGGGTAATTTGGAAGAACCTTCCTCAGAATAATAGACATCAACTTTCAGAGGTAATATCTGTGTGTGCATTACAGCCTCTAAATCTGCATCAGTTTTTGCTTCCAAAGTTTCTGCAGCGACCAAGGAACCTTCAATAATCTTAACATTCCTCTGATCAATCTGTTCGGCACAGCTACTCAGTGAATCAGGCATATGCAAATCTTCTAATGTAGCCTGGAAACCTTGTAAAGGTAATCTTTGATCGCACATATGAGTATTACTTTTGATCTCAACAACCTCTGTAGCCCTTCCAGGAGAGAGATTGCTAAGACCACTAACACCACTAACACCATTATCATCCATCTGTTCAGTCATCAAGTCACAGTTACTCACTAAATCACGTGGAGATAAAAATTCTGAAGGCATTCCACCATCCTGTGCAGGTGACGTCCTGTTGCACAAATCAGCTTCTATCACAGCTGAAATAACGCTTTCCTCACAAGCAGCATCCAGAGAGGGTGCACAGATGATGTTGAAACCCCTCTCTTCTTGTTGGGGACTACTGCAAGCTTCCATTCCAGCTAATTCCAAAGGAATTTCACCAGCCTGTAAAGGAGATACTGGATCAAGGATATCATTCTTCATCCGAGAAAAAAGGTCACCTTTCACTTCGGTAACTTCCCTAACCCCTTCAGAAGACAGACAACTAAGACTCTTACCACCCCTCTGCTCATCCTGTTGGATAACATCTCGCAGTGAAGCAGTATGAGGTATGACTTCCAAAGGGATTTCACAGTCCCCAAATGAACTGGCCGATCCATCCCCGCCTAGAGGCCCATCTTCCTTCACGCATATCCTCTCACTTTCCCCATTGGGACCAACAACATCACTCTGACTCTCAATCAAGGAACACCTACTGAGCCCCCATTGCCCGATCAACATATTTCCTGGCTCCGGAACGTTAGCATTTTCATGATCACCCACCAGACCATCTCTATTAACCGTACACGACTCGTTAACCTCATTGCAGCTCACACCACAAGCATTGCCCACCCTGGACAATCCCATACACATATGTGGCACACTGGCAGGGTCCACATTAGCACCAATCAAAGGCTGACTCACCAAGCACGATGGCCGCTCAGACATAGATTTCACCAAGATCTCCGAACCCATCTGCTGCTCTGTAACAGACTCACACAGAAGAGCGTCCACCAAAACTGAATTCTCAGCATAAACCATTGCTAAACTAAGAAAATTAACCCATTGACTCGAACACTGTAAAAAGTGTATATGATCAACCGAAACGAATAAAAAAATTGAACCTCACACGAAACTTAACCCCAGCCCAAAATAATGCACCTCAACATCAAACCCTAATATGCTTTCTGTCCCCGTTAATAATACGTCAGCAAAAGCAGTCACCGCACAGAGATAAAACCCTAAAATCGCATTCCCTTGACTTCCTCTGCAGAAACAAAATCCCAAATCTAAAATTGGCGAAGTAATGCACATATACCCAAATACACGTTTCAGAAAACCCACATACATAATATACATATAACACATTTACGAAATAACAATCAATAAAAAATTACAGAAAACTGCAAAGAGATTGGATAAACACATACCTGTGCAGGGAAGAGGATACTGAGACACGAAAGAGGCCTGTGAATATTATTACAAAATTGGTGCTTATAATTTTCTGAGAAAAAAAAAAATTGCTTCCTTTCTGTTTGTGAAAATGACGCAGAGAGAGAGAGGGCGGTTGGTGGAGTTTGTGCTTATGTGAAGATATGAAGAAAACAGATTAAAGCGGAAAAAACTAAGATAAAAAGTGCAGAGGGGGGCTCCGAGTCCGACCGGGAGAGGACGGCTTTTTATTAATCTTATGGACCATTTCACCCTCCACGATTTCACCCCCGGAGTTTTGTGGGGTCTTTCGTTTTCTCTAGGACAACTGTCCCAGATAAGGGTACTTTCGCCATTGACGGAAACCAAAACTATTTTACCAAACGAAATTCTTTTTCTTATTTTACCAAGGAACTCTGTTTTCTTTTGTTTCTTATATTCCTTTCTTTATTATGGAGAAAAGGGTTTCCCTTTTAACTTGGGAAATGTCTTGGGAAGAGTTTGGATATCTACAGTTTTCATTTAGATTAACCGTCGAATTAAAATAACCGTTAGTTAATTAAACGATAGTTGAATACTTAGAGTTTTTATCTGAATTAATCATCAAATTAAAATGATCATTAATTAATTTGACGAGAGTTGAAGATAAATATCGTAATGATTGATATATTTTTTCATGTCAATTATGATTAATGCGCCTTATTTTTTAATGATTGATGCATTTAAGTATGTGAAGCACACGAGAATATTCCATATGTTCATATGATAGTGCGTTAGGTACGTAAATCTCAAAAACAGTTATTTATAGAGCGATCATTTGATTATGACTATACGAATGATCTTCATTTATTTATATGTTTTGGTTTTACATGCACAATGGAGGGATGATGTGAATAACTGTCGAAAGCAAATTTTCTTCTTAACTACGTAACAATTATGCTTTCATACATTAATCACTAATGCACTAGTAAAGTATACGTGAAATCTCAAAAAGGAAAATTTGTAAAATTGCGGAGAATAAATATTTTATCAACCACTTTAATAGTATTTTTATTCTCATAACATGATATGTTTCCGTATCAAATTTGACCAATCTAAATTACAAAAATACCCCTGGTGATGGTGATATGCCGCTTGACAGAAGATCGTACTTAGAGATTGCATGGTAAGGGATGTGGCTAGGGTTCCTTTGAGATGAATGAAAACCAGTACACAGAATGGCGGTAGACGTGTTTGTTGACTTCCATTTTTACAATTTTAATTACTCCCCATTGTGCACACATCTAGTTCGTTTTTTCTTTTCATTTTTTGGTCAAACACTAAGTGACTTTTAATATTTTTTTAAAATGGGGATTCCATATGAAAAATATTATATATATATTATTATTATTATAATTCTGAAAATATTATTTTATGAGGTCAATTTTATTAATTTTCGGTTTGAAGTACTCAAATGAATAAGATAAGATCCTCCAATTGAGAACACAAACAAACAAAATACTCCATAATAATTGATTTATTGAAAAAAAAAGGGGTAAAATTCCAAACCCTAGTGCTAGATGGCTACAAATAAATTAGTAATAAAATCAAAGTTGGATTTTTTTCTGTCCGATATTCAACGAAAAGGAAAAAATACTTGTAATTATTTTATTAAAACAAATTAGGGTTCAAAAAAAAGACATGTATATATATTTATAAAGTAGGCAAACAAATAGATAATTGTAGTGAATAACAACACACAAATTATTATGCAAGCACACCTTAATTATTGTTATTACTATTATTCCAATAATATATCAAGTACGTAGTCTCGCAGTTAATTACTACAAACCATGCATGGAAACACGAAGATATATAGACGATGAGACGGATAAAAGAGGTAGATTATATGAGAAATAGTAGATTGATGCCATATAGGACGATCGGATGGATCGGACATCGGACGGATGAGATTACATTCTCTCCTGGAGATTAGGCTGGATAGGCTGAACCCGAAAGGCGAAAGGAATTTGCTGCTGCTGGGTGTTGGTGTTGTTATGGTAGTTCCCGGCGACCGCCATTCTCAACTCTCTCACATTCTCTTCAATCTTCATTTCCTGCTCATGCTGCATGTAAATGAATCACCATCCCCAAAACACACATATTAGTTGCTACACCCCGAAGCAAAAAGTTCATATAGACACAAAAAACGAGACATGTTGGTCGATATTTGGACAATGAGTACAGGTGATGAGAACAAAGTTGTAAATTAAATGTGTTTTGAAAAGTCGTGAAAAAACAAGCAATTATTACTTAATAAAAGAGAAGTGTAAAAATGCTACAAGGAAAGTTCAAGCTATAGGAAAGCAAAGAAACCGTATTACATACGTACCAGCTCATAAGTGAGGCGTTTATGCTCATCTTCCAGTGCTTTATCCTGATAATTAAGCAAAATTATATCAACAGAGAAATTTAGGCATCATTAATTTTTTATAAAGTAAATTTTAATAATGAAATAAAGAGTTAAAACCGTACATTTTCTCTGAGAGAATCCACATACTTGGACTGTCACAAACAGAACGATATAAGATTGATTCATCCGCAAAACAAATGAAAACCTTAACTATTAATAATAATAACCTAGCTAGAACAAAATGTTACTTATTAACTACGTTAATAATTAGTTACTGCAAGACTTGCCTGCTTGTCCCGGATGCTGGCGAGGCCATTTTCGAGTGCTTCCTCCAAGGCCATCAGCTCCCTGTGGTTCAAAGATGTGATATCCTCTCCCTTCAGATGCCTGCAGGAACATGTAGATGACTGTATAATGCAGCTTGAGTAGTAAAGTCTTATGCTATGAACGCATAAGCGAGTAAAGAGTACGTGTGTTGAGCGACCAAAGATGTGGTAACCCCCAAAGAGGCTAGAGTAATGCAGCTTGACTGTATAATGCAGCTTTAGTATCAAATAATAAATCGAGAATATATTATTCGAGATTAACTCGATGGATCCAAAATTATGTACCTGAGCTCGACTTGCATGCTGTCGTTGTCTTTCTTGACTCTGTCCACTTCATTGCTGAGGTTCTGTCCATATCATCATCACCAGATTAAGCCATTTAACCAAACCCTTGTTACTTAATTAATTACTTTAATACAGTAATAAACAAAAAACAAAACAACAGACAATATAATTATAATGTGAAAATTTACTATAAACAGATATATATATATATATATAAGCCCACATAAAAGGATCTGTATTAATTAGAACAAGAAAAAGTGTGTGCTTCTACTTTTCTGTGCCCCAGTTTCTATGCTTTGCATCAGTCAAGGAACCAAAGGGTGAGAGAGGGATTTAATTATATATATGTGTATAATATGAAGAAAAGACTTTTCTTATAATAAATATGTACACACACTTGTAGGTAACTAACATGGATCTGCTCAATTTTTTTGCAAAGAAAAGGAAGGGAGAGAATAACATTTTTTTTTTACCAGATCTGTTAATAGATCGATGAGATGTTACATTTCATAAAGGGTTTCAGATTTTATTTGTCAATAAATTAAACAGGGATATAGAAACTAGTACAAAATATCCTATTTGTAGATCTGTTCATACAAATCACACTTCATGTTTTTTAACATATTTTTAGCAAAAAAATAAAATATATGTGTCTAGGACATGCAAAACCCGGCAGATCTTGCTCTTTTCATGGAAGAACAAAAAGATCAATGAAAATCAGAGGGAGAATTCTTGGCAAACCTCATGCTTGGCATCCCACAGCTTCTTCCCAGCCTGGGCATGGTATTTGTCCAAGATTTCAGTCAACCTTCATCGCAGAAATAATTAAGAAGCTTTTATTAATTGATCATTAAGCCCATAAATATGAAGGAAAAATACCTTTTTTTCTAAACAAAAACCCAGTAAATCTGAATCAATATATCACAAAAATAAGAAACAAGTAGACTCATAAAATATGAACAAAATATACCCTTTATATATATATCTTTTTTAATTTTAATAAAACCCAGTAAATCAAATACCAAGATCCTCATCAGAAAAAAAAAAATTAATACACTCATAAAATATAAGTGAAAAATACCCTTTGTTTAATTTTCAATTTGGAGAAAACCCAGCAAATCAAAATAGAAAACTAAGAACCTCAATTTATCTTTAAGAAAAACAAAGTGAAAAAAAAGAGCTTTAATTAATTAGGGTTCCTACTTGACTGAGGGGCTGCAGTATTCAACCATCTTTCCAGAGCTAGCAAAGATGATAAGAGAAACTTTGGCATCACAAAGAACAGTGATCTCCTTGGCCTTCTTAATGATCCCATTTCTTCTCTTGGAGTAGGTCACCTGCCTGTTGCTTGAGTTCTCAATCCTCTTAATCTCAATCTTGCCCCTCCCCATAATATTAGTATATTTTCTCAACGTTTTCTCTCTTTTTCTGGTTCAAACTTTCTTCTTGCTTAATTTCTGAGGGATGTGAGAGAGAGAGAGGAGGAGGTATTAAATACAAAAGCAGATGATGATCAGGAGAGCAGTAGATGAGCATTTCTATTATGGGTTTGAAGCCTAAACACCTTTCATATGCCACAGAAGTGAAGGGCTTGTTTATGGGTTGGTGACAAAGCCAACTGCTTTTAGCTTTTATTTTATGTTTTCTTTTGTTTTTAATCTCTCTGATGTGTTTGTGTGATTGATATCTCATCTGGCTTGCTACACACCTTTGCTGCATCCTCCTTGACTAGAAATATCTAGTATAAAACGTACATAATTTCATGTATTATAATTAATATATCAATATAATAAAAAGAGTATACAACAGATCATTAGAGCATCGGAGGAGTTGGTTGTACGTTAAGGACGTGTGTGTTATCTCGAGAACTTAGGGGTTCAAATAGGGGATTATGGGTAATGTTAGTATAACTCCTGATTATTACTTTTGAGATACTGCCAAGGACCTCGGAGATACCGCCAAGGACCTCAGAGAAGCGCACAACTCGAGATTGAGCTTGTTTGAATATAGTGTGAGTGGACGGCTGTTTTATGCACATTAAACTGTTTTAAATGCTTTATGCTCTTATATGACTTGAACATGCATGAATAATTGTTCCATATGTTATTTGGATGTTAATTGCTGATTTATGGTTTCTGGACACATGTTTTACAAATTTTGTGGAATAATTATTCATATAAATAGGATCGATAAAAAAAAAAAAAAAGTGAAAGTGATTTTCACTACTAGGTCTCACTACTTTGGATGTTATTTGGAGGATGTTCCATATGGCCTATGTACATAGGTCTCACTACTAGAATATATAAATAGGATCGATAAAAAAAAAAAGTGAAAGTGATTTTCACTCTTTTTTTATCCTCCCTATGTGCATTCCTCGATTCGCCTGTCTATGGTCATTAATTTAGTTTTGATTTATTCAGTCTCACGACTAGAAAAAATAGAGGAGCACATTATGTACATCACTTATACAAAATAAATACATATACCTATATACGTCCGAATAATTATTAACATAGAATTGAATGATATGAATACGAGTAGGTATATATTTTGAGTAGATCGAGCTCCAAAATGACAGTTATTAACCAATGGTCTCTTCCCTCTCTATCCATCGTCTGACTTTGCCTCTCTCAATGTCTCGATCAGTGGCTGATTTTAACTCCAAGGTTTTTAGGGTTTTTTTCCTTAATATAGGCTTAATGAATTGAAGGGTGTCAAATATTGGGAAAACAAGAGTAAGAGTGTAGCTAGGTACGTGCACTAGGCCATATGTATGCTGCTTTGTATTTTGGGTCTTGAAGTTTGTGATGGCCTTGTCTAGGGCTCCGGTAGAAAAGGATACAATTATCAACTTAAAATTATCTTAACCATCAAATCAACAAAATCAAGATGTGTGTTTCCTCCTCCACAAGTAAATGTAAAACTGCTGGGATTTTAGGGGGTAAAGAGATAGGGAACAAACAAGGAGACAAAGTAAATTTTTTATGTGCCTTGAAAACAAAGAAAGGAATAGGATATATACCCTCCACCACCAGGCCAAAACAGTCAATGTCATTAAACAAGACAACTAGATTTGATATATTCTATAGTAATATATGGTGTATAACGCACATGATGGAGTGAAAAATTGGATAAAAATCACAAGAAAAAGAAAGGCTTCAGAGTTTATACTTTCAAGACATACCACAGTGAGCTAACTATAGCTATGAAAAATATTGGTACCCTAGCTAATTATGAAAAAAATTTGGGTTTACGAAAATATACTCTAAGTATTTGATTTGATGAATTCCCTACATATGTTATTAAGGCTCGTCGAGACTCGAGCGTATGTATGTATATTTTTTTTCTCCGTTTATTACTTTCCTTATTTTTCTCTTTTTGTAAATAATTAAGGAACAAATTACACTTACTTTGTGTTACACGCTAAATTTTAGAGTTACATCCAAGTTTTTAAATCTTACATTTATATACGCTATATTTTTAACAATGTAACAGTTTTCACGGTTGATTATTCTATTATACAATGGTAAAAAGTCTTAAAATTTAATTATAGTAAGAGATAAAGCTAATATACAATGTGTATAATGTAATTACTCTCTCCAAATTTCTGATAAAAAAAATCTTCAATATATGCATCAACAAGTTAGCAGTCACGTCCGAATATAATAGTCACCCGAATACAATACATAGTCACTCTAGTATTATTTTTTATGATTCAATTTTATTCATGGTGTGTGTTTTTTCTCTTTCAATTAGAAAAAATTTCCAATAAAATTGTAAGAAGACTATACATGTACATGATGGGCTTTAGGGTACAAAGTAATATTAGAGGCACTTGTCGAACCAGATAAAAGAGTGAGATTAATGGCCTAAAATAGCATCCAGCAGAGAGAGTTCCGATTGGGTGACCGGAAAAAAAAAATCCAGAAAGATTTACCCCGTGCTTCTCGCTATCCAAAACAAAATCTCTTAGTTTTCCTATCAAGCCTTCTCGCGAGATTTGATTTTTCAGCAGACGAAGAGTTCGATACTTGTAATTGTTAACGCATAGTCATGAAATGATTTTGAAGTAATTTAAATTGGAGTAAAAAAATGAGAAATTTTGTATTCGATTTTTATAGAGACAAAAATGAAACAAAAATGAGGGCCTTTGCCTTTAAAAAAAAAAAAAAACTGAAACGGTATTTGGAGAAGGGGGGAGAGGGGGAGGGAGGAAAGATCTCACCCGATCCATGAACATTAATTATGAAATGTCCGAGAGGCATGCATGAAGCGAACTAACATCTCGTTCATGCACTTCATCGGTGAGAGTAGACAGATCCTACATGACCCAAGATTTTCCATTTTGCAGGTTCCGTAAGCATTGACAATCGGGTCACTTTTAAGCCTAGACTTCCAAAAGCTGACGTAATCACCAGCATTCGATCACATGGGTCTCACTGGCCCCGACACTTAACAACTTGAAAATACAATCATAGTTTATTTAGTCAAAACTAGTTTTTAGAGTTCTAAATTTTAATATTTTTTTAATTCTTATGTTTGCATTTATTTTGGTATTTAATATTTCTTTTGTTGTAATAAATATATTTTAATTTTTTAAAAATTTGAATAGTAATATTAAAATTGACTAATTATTTAAACTTAATTGTTTTGTTATTAAATTAAAAGGAAACAACTTAGATATAGAAATTTAAGTACAACAAGTTAAGCACGGTGTAAATATATTTATAGGAAAAAAACAGAATAATATATTTATAGGAAAAAAACATATTTTTTTTTGCAAGTGTTATGACAAAATATATATTTTTTCTGTAAATATATTTATAGTTCATAACGAGTGCAGAGATGAGTGGCCGGCCCATCATTTAGAACGCTTGCTGATGATGATTTTTTTAATCTAAAATTCCTAAATTGTATTGTTT
Source organism: Prinsepia uniflora (assembly GCA_032719365.1). Classification (NCBI taxonomy): domain Eukaryota; kingdom Viridiplantae; phylum Streptophyta; class Magnoliopsida; order Rosales; family Rosaceae; genus Prinsepia; species Prinsepia uniflora. The sequence goes on from CM064865.1 coordinate 716,675, forward strand.
AAATGCAAGAAAACTAACCCTAGTCATCAGTGCTAATTCAGATCGCGTATCATTGTCTTTCTTCAATCTTTCCTTCCATTTTATAATGGATCTTTCAGATGCATATATAGCCCTATTCCTTCGCAGAGAAATCCTCCTTTTCATTGAAATAAAAGGACTCCCAACACAAATGATTGCACAAGACATACCACCGGGGATTCTTTTGACATAAATGGGTTTCACTCTCTGTTCTACCAAATCAGCCCATGAAATATTGTAAGGTCCTTCCTCCCTCATAAGAACCCTTGCTCCTAGTCTTCGAGGGCACCATTGGTGTGAAGCACGAATACGATTGAAGATCCACAGCTTCGTGGTCAATAGAATAAAGAAGATTCCAAGATTGTGTGGCTCCGTAGTCCTTCATAATCCAGACGTCATTTCGAAACAAATTTTCAACACAAAGACATAAAGAGCCTCCCGCGAGTACCTCCAAACTTAGGCTCCCATGAACCAGGCTCTGGTCATCAACCGGCGGGATGGAAACCTGGGAATATATCTCAGTCGTAAGATGAAGGCTTAGAATGAAATAACGTTTTTTATCCAATTGGTTACGCATCAGCCAATATAGAGCACCATTGGAGAAAAATAAGGTCTTGTGTGGGACCAATGAGAATACTCTAGCCAATTGAAAACCATCATCAAGAGGGATGTCTGGGATCCTTTTCGAAGAGTTTGATTTTAAGCTATAAAGGTGAACTTCGTACTTCACTGGAAGTTGTACATAATTTATAATCTTTTTGAATCCTACAATTGCCACAAGTTTATAGTCTTCATTTGCTGAATCATACCCGAATCCATAGAGGGGATGGCCTCATAAACGTATGATCATAATAGACCTCATGACCCGATGGTGGCGCAATTATTGGGAGGGGAATGGGCTTGAACTTCTGTATGGATGGATTCCACAAAGAAATAGTGGGATTTGGATTTTTATTATTATATATGCAAACCAGGCCATTGACGGAGTAAGTCAATAAAACACTGTGCTTGGAGATTTGCAAAGGCGCCCGAATTTCTACAATGGGGTTCCGAAAGAAGTCGTCGCCATGAAAGTCAGACTGCAAAAAACATAATGGATCGAGACAATGATTAGTAAAAAGAAACAAAAAAGTCCGAGATGAGTTGGGGCTAATGGAGCGTTGAAGATGGAGTTTCACAAAGTGTTGGTCGCGAATCAGAGAATTCCAAGCTTTGGAGACGCTCAAGAATCGTAGCAAATCCTTAGGATTCAGCCGTGCAAGGGTGTTGGAGACTAGGTCCGGTGGCAACTCAAGGATCACCAAGCCACTCCTATGTAATATTAATTATATGTGTTTCGTATATAGAGGCTTCTTTAATGCCTTCGATTATATATAGGGATCTATGAACATAGGTTGAATCTTAATTAAACGAGTAGAAATCCTGGAGGAATTACGACTACTTTAGTTATAATATCTCCTATATAAATACTAGAAGTGAATCTTGACTGTAGTAGGAAACCTCTAGAGTAATAGGAAAGGATTACTTTGTACGCAAGTAACAGTAACGTAAACAGATTATTAATTAATGAAACTAAAATTGTTAGGAAGTGAGAGTTTTCGTTTGAATATTAATTTAATTATATACCATAAACGCATGGGAAATAGTGACCTGCTATCGCGGAGTCAATGTTACACGGTACACGGGTCGATCTAGTACGAAGAATGAGATCGGATACCGAGCACAATATATTGGATGGATCTCGGTATGTTGGGGGTATGCATAGTACGCAGTACAAAATTTTGAATCGTAATTCATTTTTTTAATTTTTTTTGCTTAATATTTAGGAATGCTTAAGATTAATTAACATAAACAAAATCATTATCCTAAAAGAATTTTGTTTAGAAAAGTATCCAAGCATTAGGAAAAGACTTAAATTACTCAAAAAAACTATCCTCGCATGCATGGATCTCGCAATCCCCAATGGAAAAAGAGTTACTAACCTTTGATGATTTGACCCATTCTTTGAAAAAAAAAATTCTAAACTTCTAATAGGATTAGGATTTTGTTTATTTTCATAATTCTAAACGATTTAATTATAATGTTAAAAAAAATAGAAAGTAAAAGAAAAGAAAATCAATAATAAGCCAGCAAACAAAACTCACATTAGAATATGGTGCAAGTCATGAGAAAGTGATTACGCTATGGCAATCGTTAAGCCTTACAACCTGAGAAGTTGATTAGGCTATGATCGATAATCGTTAACCCCTTAGGTTAGGCCACACACGATGGAGGCTGAATCCACTATTGGCTATTAGATATATAGACTCTTTGAAGCGAACAAAAAAAAATCATCGATGGTGATAATTTTGAGCTGAATCAACCTCAGGGAGGCTGTCAAAATACTGCTCCACATAAAATGAGTAATTTGCACGTGAGGACGTACTGTGAGGAAAATGGGAGGACGCAGTCCTCTGCTTCTCTTGCTCAATGTCTGTATATATGACTTGATAATTTGTTAGCCGAAGAGTTTACTGGTTAGCCATACTGGAATTGGTTATGACGCAGACTGTTGGATTAATGGATTCTCTTCTTCTGGCTTTTAATGTCTTGGAATGCTTGTAACAAAAGTTTCCGAAATGTGTCTCCTCTCTTGTGTTTTGATATACCAAGTCTCCTTGGTCATCTGGTGAATAAATAATTGATGTTGTGTCCAATATATATAATGTCTTTGTTCTTGTGGGGGATGTGATGAGGTAAGGTACAAAAACTATCATCTTGGATTTCTTGCACTGTGAGAAATAAAAATGTTTGTACTGTGTTTGATTAGTTTTGAATATTTGTTTTATTAGGACATCACTGAATGCCTTGTAAAATGTTTTAGGCAAAATAATGACCTCTACTTAAACAAGTGGATGACTTTTGCTCAAGTTTTACTTGAAATGAAATATTTATCTGGAATTTGTAAGTTGAACAAAACGTCTGAATAAGCCCTTCAGATTGAACATTCCAAAACTTGAGCCATAAGCATTCCAAAACATGCAAGAAGTGAGAAATTTGATGAGTTATCTCATCCAATCAAATCTAATCACGCACGCCAAACAAGCCCTTACAAGGGTTTTACTTTTACCAATCCAATGATACGTCTTCATCACCCCTACTTTCCTTCATCTTTTCTTCTTCAGTACTGCAGCAGATCCCCCAAAAAAGTGCGTGTTTCTACTTTCTTTGCTCCAGTTTCTATGCTTTGCATCAGTCAAGGAACCAAAGGGAAATTAAGTGTGTTTCTACTTTCTGTGCCCCAATTATACATGTGTATAATATGAAGAAATGACTTTTCCTATAATAAATATGTACACACAATTGAAGGTAGCTAGCATGGATTTGCTCAAATTTTTGCAAAGAAAAGGAAGGGGGAGAATAACATTTTTTTTACCAGATCCGTTGATAAATCGATGAGATCTTACACTTCGATCATAAAGGATTTCAGATTTTATTTGTCAATAAATTAAGCAGGGATATAGAAACTAGTACAAAATATCCTATTTGTAGATCTGTTCATATAAATCACACTTCATGTTTCTTAACATGTTTTTAGCAAAAACTAAAATGTGTATCTAGGACATGCAAATTACCCAGCAGATCTAGTTCATTTCCTGGTAAAACAATAAGCTAGATCAATGAAAATCAGAGAGAAAATTTTTCTCTTGGAGTAGGTCACCCTGCCTGTTGCTTGTGTTCTCAATCCTCTTAATCTCTCTAATGTGTTTGTGTCATTGATATTGATCTGGCTTTGCCATGCCTTAATTTGTTGCACCATCTTGACTAGATTAATATGGTGAAATGAGTATACAACAATGTTTATCATATATACAATGATGACAGTACTTAAAGTGATATATATATATATATATATATATATGTCGCAGTTATAGTGGTATTAGGAATATTGTAGCATGTTACTATCATTCAACGTCTTATAAGATGATCATTAAGCGGCAAATGAGTTAATACATATGTCTCGGCACTAGAAGTCTAGAACGTAGGATTGGCAAAAAAACTAAAATAAGGGAGGTGATATTTTCACAATACTCTTCTCTTTCTGCGCGCACTTTTCGATCCCTCATCTATTATTCATTCATTCGGCTTTAGTTTATTCAATCTTATGACTAGAAAAAATAGAGGAGAACAAGAAAAGAAAATAGAGTACATATATTCCATATGTATTATTAATGATATGAATATAAGTAATAGGTATTTTGAGTAGATGGAGCTCGAAATGACTCCTTATTAACCATTGGTCTCTCCTATCACTACCCATCTGACTTTGCCTCCTTCAATGTCTCAGTGACTGATTTTAACTCCAAGGTTTTTAGGTTTTTTCCCTTGATATAGGCTTAGTTAATGAATTAAAGGGGTGTCAAATGGGAAAGAAAGAGTGTAGCTAGCTAGGTGGACTAGGGTCTAGGCCATCTGTGTGCTGCTTTGCATTTTGGGTCTTGAAGTTTGTGATGGTCTTGTCTAGGGTTCTAGTTGTGGAACTAAAAAAGGATACAATATTATCAACTTAAATGATCTTAACCATCAAATCAACAAAATCAAGATGTGTGTCTTCCTCCTCCACAAGTAAATGTAAAACTACTGGGATTTTAGGTGGTAAAGAGAGAGGGAACAAACAAGGAGACAAAGTAAGTTTTTTATGTGCCCTGAAAGCAAAGAAAGGAATAGGACATATACCCTCCACCTCCAGGTCAAAACAGTCATGGTCTTTAAACAAGACAACTAGATTTGATATATTATATAGTAATATATGTATATATATTGTAATAGTAGCACTTGTTGGACCGGATAAAAAGTGAAATTGGGTTAAATTAGCACGCAGAGGAGTCCAGTTTGGGTGACTGGAAAAAGAAATACAGTTGCGGGCTAGGATTCACCCTGTGCTTGTTGCTATCCATACAGAATCTCTGAACCACCGAGAGTGATTGCCTAGTAGCAAGGGTTTATTCCCATGTAGTTTGGTGGGTAGAGGTTTTGTGATCCACTCATACCAACTCTTGCTTGCTAGTTTTTTAATGGGGCCAAGGTAACACACCCGTATTGTTGTGCCGAATAGCTATGGATTAATACCGACATTCCTCAAGCACGTGGGGTTGATGTGGTGCACCCGTCTTAGTGTGCCAAGTAGATTTGAATCAATGCTGAGATTCCTCAAGCGTGCGTTGCTGAGATGAAGCATCCGTCTTGTGGCGAGTGACAAATTAATAACGACATTCCAAAAGCTTGTCGGGCTGAGATGACGCATCAATTTTATTGTGGCGAATAGTTATGGATCAATACTAGACGAGTAGTTATGGATCAATGCCGGACGAGTAGTTATGAATCAACGCCAAGCGAGTAGCTATGAATCAATGCCAAAATTCCCTAAGCGTGTGAAAACTGCTATGATTACGGCTAGAAAAATATCTAAATTGGCCCATTTTACATTCTTTTTGGGGAAAAAAAAAGCAAACAAAATCTCCTTGTTCCCCCTCTAGACTTCTCAAGAGTCAACGTAAGCCTCATTTAATATTGCTACGAATACATGAATTTCATCATTTACAAGATGCGGACCGAATTCACCTACTATACTGGAACAAAGAGGTGCTCTATCTCAATCCATATTGCCCAATTTTACCGAAATTCCCAAAATTGTTCACAGATTATTGCGCAGTGACCAAATTAAAAATCTAACATAACACCAACTTCTTCTTTTTGATGCAAAAACCACTAGACAATTTCAGCATACAACAGACTAGATACAAGGTTCCAATACATATTTGGCAAAATGGAAGCTGACACAAGTGAATAAAAACCAAGGAACATTGATATTCAGGCATTCACGCATCGGATATATTGATCGACAAGCAGGCATTGTGGACGCAACGAGATATGCAGATAGAAGGACCGACAAGTGGGCATCAGCTCAATATTCCCTTGAAAGCACAAGTGGTAAAATATCAGCAACCAAGAACCTCAAATTGAACATAAACTCAGACACATATGCCAATGTTCTCATAGGCACCTCTGGGAATCCTCATTTTCGTTGCGTCTTCGTGATCTAATCGAATTTTTTTGCTGCCCAACTAAAACCAGTTTGAAACGTTGAAGTCTCGTAGCTTGCTAAGATGCCTCTCCATGTCCTGTCTGGTCTTATTCCACTCCTCCCTCTCTATCACTGTCGTGGGATCGTCTTTCTCACTCTGAATGGGCACAAGAGATGAGTAGGTCACAAAATGAGCAACAATTAAGTTTAATGATTGGATGAGAGCTGGTTACCCCATGAATTATTCGGAAGGAGTTGCCATTATCGCGTATTACAAGCAGGTCGTGCCTTCTATCTCTGCTTCTTCCTCCAGTAACACTGACCTATAGACAGCATAACAACCATTGAAGGAGCATAAGAAGCAATTAAAAGTACAAGGAAAATGCTATGCCAGCAAAAATTCGCAAAAATGTCCATAACTATGATTCTCCATTGCCTTGAAAATTTTCCTAAAATTACACTTCAGCTCATCTATGAAATATATGCAGGTGAAAATGTCAAAGAAAATAATAATTCAGGCTATGAAGATCCATTGAGTTTTTACAGATTCATTCTTCTCTTACCAATGAGGGCATCATGTTCATATGATACTTGGATGCACTAGTTCAGAATCATATAATCATATCATCCATAAAGAACTACAGCAATACATGAAGAAGTGATGTGTGTTCAAGTTTTTGCAGTTCAGTGAGGAGGCTATGTCCATAAAAACCTATAGCAACAGCAAGAAACTAAGAAGGGTTTCTAAACTATGGGTTACGCAATGTACGAAGAATCTCATAAGCCAATTCGAAAAAAGAAGACAGGAAAAGTAGAACTCTCACCAAAACTTTTGCCCTGCTTATGGACTTTGTTTTGGAATCAATTATATAAATCTCTTCAAAATCCAGCACAAAATCGGGGTCACCCAGCCTTCGGTTCCTATAGTGCTTTGTCAAGTAAACCTGTAGGTGAGGAATCCAGCACAAAATGCTATTGGATAAGGAATCCAAAACCTTTTTGATGCAATCAAATTGCAATCGAAACCGATGTCATATCCATTATAATTGAATCATACCTTCAAGACGTCCCGCTCGGACTTATACAAAGGGTCTCTAGGAGCATCGATGGGTGGTTCCGTTACATTATAGCAGCTATAATCACTCTTGGCACAGCGGATGTACTACCAATTTTATAAAAACTGAAAACAATTAACGAAATAATGATTGAATTTCGCTTAAATAAATCAAGATCAAGTACAGAATGTAGAGCACCTTCTGAGGCATCGGAGCGAGAATCCTGGGAATCGCATAAACATCTGTATCCGGAGGAGTAACATACATCTATACTAAACAATTCGATATATAAATGAATTGTTCTTAAAAAAAAATTAATGAAAAAGAGTAAGAATTAGAAATTGCATACCTCTCTGAAATCATAGACGTCGTTATCGGGATCGGGAGGTTTCCTTATGAAGAAATCGCAATCGAGCAAGCTAATCTTATGAAACTCGTCTTCGTTAATCCGATAATCGACGACCATCTCTGAGTCCCAACCTTGCGTGAACACGAAGCTCTTGCTCTGCACCATCGCAATATCCTCTCCGCCGTCAGCGGCGGCGGCGGCATTTGCGGCGACTGCTAGGGTGTCGTACTCGATGTCGAAGTCCTTCTTGTTGTCGACTTCCTCGAGCTCTTCATCGTCCATGTCATAGTCGTCGGGGCCAGCACTGTCGCCATCACCGTCGTCGGCGCGGACGAGGAAGGAAGAGGTGTTGGGGGAGGGGGAGAGGATTAGGGGGAGTTTGGAGCGGGGTTTGGGTTTGACGGACCGGAAGGGGAGCGGGTGTGGTGAGTGGAGGAGGAGGAGAGGGGTGCGTGTGGAGAGCGGCGGTGGGGAGAGGAAGAGAGCTGTTGCTCTCATAGCCATTGCTTTGAGGTTTTTCAGAGGTTTTGGATGAGGAAATGAAGCCTGAAACACAGAGCGCGCTGCCTGTCCATAATTCGTTAAGCTCGTACGATGAAATATTTGATTTTTTTTTTTTTGTGTGTGTGTGTAGATAATGCAGAGTATGATATTCACTGAGAAATTTGTTTGACAAAAACAATAAATTAGGGTAAATCAGTAGAAATTCGATTCAATTTGGTTGAAAATTAACTCTAATTGATGGGTTGAAATGTGCAATTTGAGATAAAATCTAATCCAAGTTTGAATTTTGATTCTCCCCACACCTAATGTATATATCAAGACTTCATTCTATAATTTTGTAATTTCTTTATCTCTTTTAATTTTCAAGTGTATCGGTTAAACGCATGGTAAAAACATTTAGGGTAAGCAGTAAATCACAAAGATGCAAAATACAAAAAAGAGAGTATTCTTGTTGAAAGTTAATGTCATTGAATTAAAGGAATTATAAGGCAAGTAGTTATTCGGATCCGGCCCATTTACATCTTTTACCCGTCCGATCTTCTTCCTCCCACCGTCTTTCTTTCCTTTTCTCGGAAAAGAAAGAATGAGAATTTTTTTAACGAGACTGAGTTGAGAAATTTCAGTTAAAATCATTTCCCTAAAAAGGATTCTCTCTCTCTCTGTCCCGCCCAATCTCCATTCCTCTCTCTCTCTCTCTCTCTCTCTCTCTCTATATCTAAATTCGCGTCTATTTATCTCTCTATCTCGACAGTCAATTTTTCCCTCTAGGGCTTACCTGGTCCCCAATGTTCTACCAATCTTAATTCTCGAATCTTCGATCCCAGTACCCTAAATTCTCTTCCTGCTCCATCAATTCGATGGAGGAAGAGAAGGGCATCGGTGAATCGTCGAGGCCTTCCTCAAAGTTTCTGAAAGCCGGTGACCGGAAAATGTTCACGGTCGACCTCCGACCCGGCGAGACCACCATAGTATCGTGGAAGAAGCTTATGAAAGACACGAACAAGGTCAATGGGCCTTCTCCCACCACTGCCCAAGCTCCTCCTCCCGCCAAAGCTCACCCTGCTCTTGAGTCTCGTATAGCTCCGGTAGGGCCTCTAATTAAAAGTTTGCAACTTTTGTGAGTTATACAATGTATTTCCTTTGTTTAATACTTGGGTTTGTGTTAGTTTTCTCGTTGTAATCAAATTGGGATTTGCTTATTATTTGCAGTTTATGTAACTTGGTTGGTGGCCCATTGTGAAAATTCGTTTAAATTACTCATGTAATTAGCAGATATTACTCCCATTCAATTGTTTTGTGGATGCTTTTTTCCCGAGCTTAATTAGAGCTCATGGCTTGCCGCATATTCAAGCTGGGAATGTAGGTTCTGATGTTGCAGTGCATGAATGCATTTACACACTTAAGATGCTCATTACGTTGCGGCTATGCCAATTAACAAGTTCATATCACGAATGAAGATTTTAGTGGGACAGGGATTCGTGTTATGTTGAATTCTTTTTCCTAATTTTGGTTAAAAAAATTCAGGTACAACAGCAGTCTGGAGATGAAGTGAACGACGAGGCAGCGCCAAATCGCTTTAGCGCTGTTATTGAGAAGATTGAGCGACTTTATATGGTATTCTAGTGTTAATTTTTATAATTTCACTCTTGGGTTCTTTCTATCAAGCAGCTCTTCTTATGTTACATAAAAATGTGCTGTATTTATTAATTTTCATTTTGTTGGGTTGTCTCAGGGTAATGATAGTAGTGATGATGCAGATCAAAATATTCCTGATGATGATCAGTATGATACAGAAGACTCTTTTATTGATGATGCTGAGTTGGTTAGTGTCTTCAACCATTGATCTTAGTTTTTCATTCTTGTGTTGACAGTGATGACTTAAGTGGCAGCATTCCTCTTGTTATTAAACTTCATTAAATATTTATTTCTCTGATGATGTTCCTTCATTATATGTTGTGTAGGATGAATATTTTGAAGTTGATAATTCAGCAATAAAACATGATGGGTTCTTTGTTAACAGGGGGAAGCTAGAACGGATGTAAGTTTCTTTAACCTTTTACTGATTGTGTGTATATAATTCATAGCCTATGTTTGGTACTCAAGGAGTTCATATTTGCACAATAAGATGGCAATGAGAGTCTTAACTCTAACAAGTTTTGTTTTTTGAGTTAATAAAAGTGATTTAATATAAGATTATAGGTGTAAATTCAGGGAACTCATGGAATATCACATTTTCTCTTCATCTGCATGTTCTCTTCATCTGCATGTTCTCTTCATCTTCGTCTGCTATGTTTATATGTTTTGTGCACACTTTCCATTATGTTTTTTGAGAAATATTAGGATTTGCTCTGTCTGGTTTGCTAGTTGATCAGCTGTAACAGCTTTTTCAGTTTGTCCCATTATCTTGTGTCTAAATAATCGAGAGGGTACGGCTTTTCTATGCAATAGATTAATGATGGAATTGGGTCTGCTTAAGAAATAAAATCAATTTGATTTCCATACACAGGTTTTTGAGATTGTGGTTTTATTTGAGTAATGTCTGACATTTTCTTTCTTGTACTGAATTTTTTCCTTAGTAACGTACCTGCTGCCTTACCTAGCCAACAACCAAAAAAAAGGCGAAGAAAAGAGGCAAAAGGCCCTGGTGAAAATGATGACAGGCATCTGCCAAATAAACACACAAAGGTTAGTAAGACAGCAACTGCAAATATCAAACAGACAGTTGTAAACACTGAACAACGTGAAGACTTGAAATTGCAAAATCAGTTCAATGTGTGTGGACTTCCGTCCATAAAGAAGTCTGCCGACTCTAAAACAGCAATGGATCCTTCACTTTTGAAACTGTCGGAAAGAAATGCTCCTGTACTGCAAGGGGAGGTGAAGGATATTGATAAGCATAAGGCAGGAGTCCTGCTGTCGAAGGACAAAAGTAACAAATTTAAAGATGCAGGTGGTTCTTCTGATGGTGCATGTCAGAAATACCATGAGAAAAGCGGTTATGAGCAAACCAAAACCCAATCTGGGAGACCATCTAGCAATGCTGAAGAGCTGGAACCATCAGTTCGGCCTAGAGAGAAAAACCGGATTCCTGAAATTCCTGACCTTAATCTTGTTGACGGAAAGTACCCTGTTCCAACAACGGTGAGTATTATTGTATATTTCTTTTATTGCTATCATGTTGGATACATAATGAAATGTGCTAAAATATATTAAGGGGTATATGAGTACACAAGTAGACATAGAGAAAGAGACGATCTAAAGAGGAGCTAAGGAAACTGAATTAGTCTTTGTTGTCCATATCAAAATCTTTCTAGAAGATTTGGTATGTCATCTCCATTTGAGTGCTTAAAATCTATACTGTTCCATTTGAACCTCAAAAACCCAAAAGAATACACACAGAATCATCTGCCAAGGTTTTTTTTTTTTTTTTGGTAGTGATGGGTTAATAAAGAACACGTGTTTTCCATTTTGATTTGGTAGAGGGTAATTTCTAGCTATTCCTAAATGTCTAGGTGCTTTGATAAGTGTGTCTGGACAAAGAAGTTGTTGGAATTTTGTTTAGTATTTGAGTTGGTGATTATTAATTATCCATTAGGTCAAGTAACAAAAAGGTTAATTGCCGTTATTGCTTTTTGCAAATTCTAAAGTTGTAGAAAGCGTGGACATGGATGTGTTGATTCTTTATGCTATAATTATTCTGTAATAATTTTGTTTTCAATTATGTATCCTTTTCTTTTTTTCTTCTCCAAAACATGTAATACAGTTTGTAAAAGGTGTACCTGGGTACACAAGATGTGTGCAAGAGTGTCCGCTTTGACTGTGGAAATAAAAGGAGAGGAGGAAGTAAAAAGATGATAAATAACGTCCGAATTATTTTGCTTCACAATTGATAGACACTAACCATGAAGGTATTGTACATGAAAGATATAAATATGACATATATATATATGTATATATGTATTTCTTTTACAAGTTGAGTCTTCTTAGAAGGAAAGAACAAGATCAAATCATGATTTATAATTTATGTTTCAAGATAGAACGGGAAAAAAAATAGCAAGGCACGCAAATTATGAACTTTGTGCTTTTAGTTTCAAGGCTCCATTGTCAGCCAGCTACAATCCAGTGTCTGTAAATATACTTTTCTTTAAACTTATATGTAGACATATACTGAAAATTAGTCTTTTTTCTTGAAGATATTGGAAGATTTTTCTCATCCTTAAAAGATCCTCTTTATTCTCATGGATTAGCCTCTGCATATTTAGTTTTGATTTTGAATATTAACATCTTGCAGAAAACCTCACATGGGCACAAAAGGGATGGCTCTAGTGTGAGGTCAAAAGGTTCTATGCTTGAAAAGGCTATTAAGGAGTTAGAGAAGATGGTTGCAGAATGTGAGATGGACTATTCCTCTGAAATTTTGGTTCTGTTTTTTTTTTTTTTTTCAAAGGATATTTGAGACTCCCTAGTCTTTGATGATGATTTAACGATTCTCCTTTCTGATAGTCTGTTATTCTGTATGCAATCACAGCCAGGCCACCAGCTGCAGATAATCAAGAGGCAGATAATTCATCCCAAGCAATTAAAAGGAGATTACCTAGAGAAATAAAGATGAAACTTGCTAAAGTTGCTAGACTAGCGGTATTCACAGTAGCTGTTTTGATCATGAATATTAACTTGTGCTTTATTTGAATAGTAAAATTCCAAACTTCAATAAATATTCACATTTCAACTTGAAACATGTAATAAATTTTAATGTAAATGCTCTTTTTGTTGCAGCAGGCTAGCCATGGGAAAATAACAATAGAGTTACTTAACAGGCTTATGAATATTCTTGGTCACTTAATACAGCTCAGAACATTGAAGGTATCACAATTTATTATGAAGAAAAGCATTTACACTCTAATACCTGCTCATTAATATTCACTTTGTCAAGTATATGCCTAAAATAATCTAATACCTGCTCATTAATATTCCCTTTGTCAAGTATATGTCATTTTAGGCTCAGGACTTGAAAGGTTATGTTTGTTTATTGCATTGGAACATAGTGACAAAAATGCAATAATTTGAAAGGTATATGAAATTCATAATTTGGTTACGGTTTAGTGATGATTCCGGAATCCATTATCACCATTATGAATCTAGGCTTTTTGTAGTTCTGATATCTTTGAGCTCTGTCTCCTATATCATCTGATGAAAGCGTCTGGATAATGTATGAGATTATTATAAATTTGTAGTTCTGATGTCTTTGAGCACTGTCTCCTGTATCATCTGGTGAAAGCTTCTGGATAATTTATGAGGTCATTATGAATAACTTTGGATACCTGATTTTATCTTTGGTTGGTGGCTAACTGGTTAAGTGGTAGAATTTTTTAATGCAAGTGTTGTTCTCATGTTCACTATGGATGAATAAACCCACTTTTTATTATGAAGAAGTATGACATATAACACAATAAGCTGCTCTTAATGGGCTGTGGGGTTCTTTTTTTCCTTGACTATTAAGTATCTAGGCTTTTTGTTTATAACTAAAATTGCTTGGCTTTTTATGCCTGTGCAACGTGTTTTTCCTGCAGAGGAACTTAAAGGTCATGATTAGTACAGGTCTTACAGCAAAAAAGGAGAAAGATGACAGGTTTCAAGTGATAAAGAAGGAAGTTGTAGATATAATTAAGATGAAAGCCCCATATTTGGAGTCCAAGGTATGTATAATGGGCCTTTTTGGGGTGTGGTTTATGAATGCCATGGCTCTTTTTTATTTGGTGTTTCAAGACTGGTGGTTTACCAATCTGGGATAATCATATTGATTATTATCATTGTTAAAGATGTAGTGGTATCTGGTTAATACCACGTTGTGATTTTGGATCCTATTTGGCATTTTCTGAGTCTTTCTTCATTGCTTTCACTATCTTTTTAATGTATGTTTGGGCGAGGAACTCAAAAGTCCAAGCAATATAAGCTAAATTAGTTAAAAACGAGGAACTTCAAAGTACTAAGGGATCTCAAATGATTAGATTGCAAGGCATTTAGATGGGATTTCTAAGTAACACCTTGATAGGTGTTACTTTGGAAATCCCTTGTCTAGTTGCTTTGCTATGTCATTTGACATTCCTTGGTATTTAAAAGTTCCTCATTTCTAACTAACTTAGCCTAAATCCCTTAGAACTTTGAAGTTCCTCATCCAAACATACCAGGAGTGGATTTTTCAGTAACTCTTGTTTTCTCTACTGCCTTATGTGGAGGTATTTCATATTTGCTCTGTTGTGAGAAGTATTTCATTATGTCACAGTGGAAAGTGTAATAAGAATAACAGGTATCTGGAGCTCTAATGCAAAATATATAATTTTTTTTTTGTCAGGCATTAGAACAACAAGCTGGAGCATCAGATGATTTTCAAGAAAATGCCTCTGGAGCAAAACTTTCTAAAAGAAAATTTAGTATGGATGTTGCGTTGGAGGATAAGATTTGTGATCTTTATGACCTTTTTGTTGATGTACTGACTCAAGCCAGCAAATTCTTCTTTTTTTGAATTTGTTTCTTCATTTTGCGGTTGGCTCCTTTAATCTCGATCTTATTCCTTGGGTCTTTATTTCTTTGTTATAGGGGCTGGATGAAGATGCAGGTCCACAGATAAGAAAGCTTTATGCCGAGGTGCAACTTTTTGGGTTTTCTTTCCCTGTTTTGTGATTTGTGCTGCCTGGGCTTTCTTTTTCCGGCTTCCAAGATTTTTTGTCTGCTGGTCTTTACTTAGATGCATAGTTGTTGCCCAGGCTTCCGTCAATTTTGTGGGGTTTCCTGACAAATTTAGTGTCATGTGATTCAGCTTGCGGGATTGTGGCCTAATGGTTTCATGGACAAGGATGGGGTTAAACGTGCAATATGCCGGTCAAAGGAGAGGCGGAGGGAGCGATACACCCAAAATAAAGTATGTAATGTTACAAAAACCCAAAACACCGTTTCTGTTGTTTATGTTGATTCACATATTTGCCATTTCTTTGTCAAATTTTGTTCTTCAGGATCAGGAGAAAATGAGGAGGAAAAGGATGTTGGAACCAAGAGCAGATGAGACTGTTCGAGTTGAGGCAACTTCTATTCCGCGGGAGAGATTGGCAGCCGAACCTAGCAGTCATAGTCCGACTAACAAGGCAGTATCCACCACAACAGCGGCCGTGCGAATACCCAGTCCAATAAACAGCCCCAGCTTTGACAGGCTTAAACAAGAGAAGCTTAAGGGAAGTTTTAGCAGCTCCCCGGACGACTCAAGGGTGGGGGACAGTGCGGTGACAAAAAAGAAGAGGAAGAGGAGGCATGAACGTGCTTTAGATGGAACTCGTATCCGGTCGGAGAAATTAGGTTCTCATCAGGGGGAGGAAAGGCGCAAGTCCTTAAAGCAGGCTGCTTCTGGTATGCCCCATAAATCAAACCTTCAGTCCAGTGTCCTTCCAAGTGTGGAGCAGTCTAGCTGACATAAAATTACCCTAATTCTAATTAGAGAAAGTTTTACGACATTAGAATTGTTGTGTAACGAAGTCTTTTTTTCATTCTATTTCATTTTCCACCACTTATTTTTCTTTTTGGTTCTTTCTTATTTGGCTGGGCTTCATTCATTCTGATTTCTGACCTTCTGATCTTTTGCCATTCTTGTAATTACCAAATGTTACTGCATCGTGCCCTATGGATCAGAAATTTATCTTTAAAATAGATAGCAAAGAGCTCCTCTAATTTTCTGGTGCATAGCCTTCATGTGTTGAAGTTGGTTGATCTCTTATTGTTTTCATCTGAAGTGGAAATTTTTGTCACTTTTGCTTACTTCCCTCTATAACCTGATCAATTCGAAAATTAAGAATCCTGATCCAATAAAGAAATTAGGGCAAATATCATTTTACACAAAGATTTTCGAGTTAACATTAGAACTGATTACTAGGTTTTAATTTTATTATTTTACTTTATATGATTTTGAGATTAAATTAATTTACTATATATGCATATTTCAATAATTAAATTATCAGTTAAGTGAAGGATATTATTGGTATTAATTCAAAATTCTTATTCATGTTATTTTTATTAGTGACTAATTGTTTTGATTTAGATACTCTTTTAAACCAATATCTATAAACAAGTTGTAAGAGTATAATTAATTTAAATTTAATGTAATGTAAATATAACTCCCTCGTACTTTATTAAATGCACTAGTTTGAAGACTTAATTACATTAATGCCTCGTAAAAGTTTACTCAAGTGGGTGGGTTGGGTAATTTTGTTAGTTTTATTTTTAAAAATTTTAAAAAATAATTTTAATATAAAATTTAGCAAAAATAATATATTTCTTAATTGGCCTTATAAATTTTATAATATTACTGTAATGTAAACATTTTTAATAATATTAGTAAGAGATGAGTGATTTATGATATCCTAAATATGCAACATCTTTTTAAAATTATACACCTTACGTACAAT
This sequence comes from Prinsepia uniflora, assembly GCA_032719365.1. Classification (NCBI taxonomy): domain Eukaryota; kingdom Viridiplantae; phylum Streptophyta; class Magnoliopsida; order Rosales; family Rosaceae; genus Prinsepia; species Prinsepia uniflora. Next base: position 733,115 of record CM064865.1, read on the forward strand.
ATGTAAACGGATTGATAGCATTTTAAACGCTGTTTGAAAGGGGGGGCTTAAAGCCTCCTTAACTATATGTAAACGTTTTTGCTCGGTTGATTTAATAAAGTATCCTTTTGGCAAAAAAAGTAGCAGAAATTGATGGATAATGTAACGAAGGTAATGGATTGCCTAAGATTAATTTCAAATTTAGGTATATTTTGAGACTCAATTTTTTATTTTTAGTGCACTTTAGATAATAAGCCTTTTCACCATAAAAAAAAAAAAAAGTCTGAAATTGGACGTCACGGTGTTTTTATCCCTTTACGAAGCTGAAAAGGCCATTGAATGAAAAAGGAACTCAGCCCTTAACAAATTTATAATAGGGCCCATTTTCTTTGGTTGAGCCCAGTTAAGAGAAATATCGCCGTTGGCACAGTAGAGCAGCAGTCAGAAAGCGCAGGGGATGATGCAAGCGTTTCCCGCGTGCTCTCTGAGCTCTGTAGTCTGCACAGTGAAATGTGAACAGTGTGAAATCGCCGTACAACCTCCAGCCAATGCAATTCATGGCACAGTCGAGTACTCTTCAATGCGACAGTACTACGTTGGAGGCCTCGTATTGGTCCTCTCACCGTAGATATATATATATTATATATATTCTTCAGTCTCAGCAGGTAAAGCAACAACCTCTAACAGACTGTTTTTCTGAGAATACAAATCCAATAAACTGAAATCCTCTCTACTTTTATCTACAATCAACCCTAAGTCAGCATCCATGGCTGGGCAAGTTCTTCCTTCCACAAAGTTCTTCAAGTTCTGCGCGCCTGGCTTCGAGAAAAGGCTTGTATGGCTTTCTCTCTCTCTCTCTCTCTCTCTCTCAGTTGTTTGATGTATTTTTATGCTTGTTAATTTCTGTAAATGGTGATTATTTTGGATGATGACTGGTTCTTTTGTTGTTGGTTTACAGAGTAAAGTAAACCATGTATTTGGTTTTGGATTTTTAATCTGCATCTCTGCTTTGAATTTTCTGTTTTTTTTGACATCAAGATTCAATTTTTATGAAGAAAACTAAACTTTCAAATGTACTCAGACTGGTTGTTGGTTTTGGGTTTACACATTAAAACCATATATTTGGTTCTGGGTTTTTAGTCTGTTTCTCTGCTTTGAATTTTCTATTTTTTTTTAACATAAAGATTCAATTTTTATGAAAAAAACTAAGCTTCAAATGTACCCAGACTGGTTGTTGGTTGTGGGTTTACACGGTAGAACCATATTTTTGGTTCTGGGTTTTTAATCTGTCTCTCTGCTTTGAATTTTCTTATCTTTGCATCTCTGCTTTCAATATGGAGCCATGAGTCACTAGTAATATTTCCAGCAAAGTTACATTAAGATCCAGACAAAATGTTGAACTCCAAAATGGGTTAGGTCCTTAGTATTAGATATAGATGCTTTTCTTTCTACAGATAAAAAAGTTTCTAGGTCTTCTTTAGCCGTTCCTCCTTCTCTGCGAGCTTTTTGATGCTTGTATGCGCTTGTCTTAATTGTTGTAAATCATTAACAGATTTGAAATCTCTTCATGTCTATTCTTGTCAGACACTATTTTGTTTTTGATTTCTTTGTCATGAGCTTACTTTTTGTTTAGTCACAAGTGCTGAACCAATTTTGTGAATAAAACTGCTTTTCATAATTCTTGAACATGAAGGTCCCCAGAAAAGTTATATTTGGATTCCAGTCTAAATATTGAACTTTATCTAGTTTGTAGGTTATTTGATGTATGTGTTTGTGCTTGTTCTTAGTTGTGGGTTACACAATAAACCATGTTTTTGGGTGCTTCTATCAGCTTTAAAATTTTCCATCTTTCTGATAAAGATTCAATCTTTATGGCCACTTGTGTGTTTTACTGAATTCTTCGTTCAGATGGAATCATGATTCATTAGGGAATAGAATCATTCTAATAGTTCTCTTCTGCAGTCACTTCCGCCCTCTTTTACTGACACTCTCAGAGAAAAGAGATTGGATCGAGCACAAATTCTAAGCTGCCTGGGATCTTGGCCTCTCACTGTTAGGAAGAGGGGCGATGGACTTCTGTACTTTGAAGATGGCTGGAAGGCGTTTGTGAAGCACCATGGCCTAGACGTTGGCAACTTCATTGTCTTCGAACTTGTGGGCAAGAATGTCCTTGATGTGATCATCTATGAGCCCCTTGGCCATGAGAAGGAGTTTCCTCCTCTTCCTCCCAAGCGTATTTACCGTTACAGAAGGTTGACGACTACTCCTTCATCCTCCGGAACTCCGTCATCCTTCTCCATGGTGATCGGAAGAACTCATGGGGACAAGAACAAGGGTTACGCAGTAAGTTTGCTTTAAATCAGAATTGTTTGTTTTTGTTTTGGTTGTTGTGAGTATGAAATATTGTTCTTACTCTGGTGTATGTTTATGTTGACAGACTATTCCTGTCAAGTTTGTGAAGTCAAATGACCTTCTGGGAAGGCCACTCTTGCAACTCAGAGTTCCATCGGCTAGCAGAACAAGATCATGGCAGCTTAACATAGGCAAATGGAAGGGCGGAGTTGGGTTTCACCCACGGACAGCTATAAGATCGAAAGGATGGCTAAAGTTTTACCAAGAAAACCAGCTCAAATTGCACGACACCTGCACATTTCGCCTCCGGAAGCTGCCTCCCTCAAGAAAGGAACCTGTTGAGATGGATGTCCACATCCGCCGTGCGCATTAAGACATCACTTCCTTAGACATTACCTACTTTCATATAATGTTCTTGTTTTTGGTCTTGAAACAGTTCATTTCTTCCTGCTTAATGACATTGGCTTTGAAATCTATCATGAGATCGATTTGGCTCGGATTTTAATCTAATTCAGAATTTTACCAGTGATTTCCTTAAGAGTGACATTCTCAAAACAGCCTTTAAATTTATGAGCTTATCTCATTTGAGTTCCATATTCAGTTCATTTTCTTTTTTAATCTGATTAAACTGGTTCGATTTAAAAATAAATTTGTCCGAATGCATCTCGACTTCAATCTAACATTGTCTAGGTAGATTACTTGAATCTACCCAAGTCCAACTCGACCCAACCTGGACTCAACACAACTTCAAATCTAGCATTATCAAGGTAGATTGGGTTGAATTTATCCAAGTTCAACTTGAAGTAACTCGAAATCTAACTCACACAATCAAATTTGATTTTAAATTGCGAATTTATTTAGAGATATTTTATTCTTTTTAAAAACAATATTGATTTTTTATTTTTGTCAAGGAGGAAAAAATTATATTGATTGATTCTAAATAATTTGTAATTATTTTTACTTTTTTAAATTAAAAATAATTATGAAAATTATGTTACACTCAGAATTGTGTTATACAAATCAAGCTTAGCAATCATCCGACGGCAACGGCTGCGTTGAACCAGACTTAAAACTCATCCAACGGCAACGACTGCATTAAGCCCTTCCCGCCTTTTTATTTCCCCATTTCCCTCTTTTCGTCTTTCCCCAATGCGAAGCTTCACACGGAGCTCCCTACTCTCAAAACCTAATTCACTGAATTCACTCAGCTCTCACACTCTCTGAAATTCCATTTCAAATATTTTACATTTCCGGCGTCGCCCATTATGCTGACGGCGGCGACATTTAAGGGAGCCAACGTCTTCTTGTCGCGGAACCTTGTCCCGCCCGAGATCTTTGATGCGCTTCACGACACTCTCAAGCTCAACGGCGCCACTGTCTTTCTCTGCTGCGATCCCTCGCGCACCGGACCCAATGACTATCACGTCATAGCTTCGTCCGATCATGTCTCATCTTGACTCCCGCCATCTCTATTTGTCTTGTATGTCGCTTCGATTTTCATTTCTAGTTTCTGATTTTTGTTTCGTTTTGCAGGAAAAGTTTGAGGATCTTAGAGCCAAGGGTTGTAATTTGCTTGGTATGATTCTCCCGCTGTTTTTCCTGATTTATTTTCAAATTTTATTAAACACGAATTAGGGTTCATAATTATTTGTTTTTGGTCATGTTTATAAAACTAGTATAGGAAAATCTTAGTGAAGTGACATTGAGTTTTTTCTAATTACAGAAGACATATGGTTATCAGTAATTAAAGAACGGTTTACAATGAAATAGGAGGCAGGTAAATGAAATGTTTCCATTTCTGTTCCTAGTGGACCAAATACTCCCTTCGGTGCACAGTTCTACTTGGTGCATTTCTGTAGTTAAGTAGCCTATAGTTGGTAATGTTCCGCTCGAGTGACCGTTATATGGATGCTCAATAGTGTATCAGTTAAATCATGAACCATGTGAACTTAGTCACTTAAAGAAATTTCTGTGTTGATTGTATGAGCCGTTAACCATTTGAATTTTGAGTCAATTTATTCCATGGGAAGTTGTACTTACTTGGTTATGCTTTTCTGATGTTGGGCAGGCCCTCAATGTGTGTTTTCTTGTGCAAACCAGCACAGGGCGCTACCCAAACAAGGGTTTACTTGTTGCCTTGCAATGGATGGTTTCATAGTACTTGCCTCTGGTTTTGAGGGAGATGAAAAGGTATTGTACCTCTGATCTGTATTTGTGTTTCAAATTGGTGCTAATAGTCTGGCTTTGATAACCTCTGATAGTAACCTGCTTAAATAGTACATTGGGAGCAAAAATTTGTTACGCGTCTCTGAAAATTAGTTATTTGAAATTTGATAGGTTTCTTCATGGACTTACACCAGTAAAATCATTATATGTTTTGCTAGTTCCATTTCATAAAGTTTGTTACCATGTTACCTTTTCAATTGTCTTCTGCTGTTACTATTTTGATATATGCTTTCATATAATTTCTTTTGTTCAACTTCATTCCCGTCCTTTTTGTTTTGTATTTTGTAAGTTTTCCTAGAAAATCCTCTGGTTACTTGTAGTGAATGACTTCTCTCTCTCTCGTCATTGATTTTTCTAATGCTTATCTGTGTGTTTCAGGTTAAGATAGATAAGTTAGTAACAGGAATGGGGGGAGTTTTGCACATCAAAGCATCTTTGGATGTTAACTTCGTCATTGTGAAGAATGTCTTGGCTGGAAAATATAAGGCCAGTTACTTTAACTGCTCTCTTTCTCTTTTCAAAGTTATCCTATTGATTTATTCCGTCATCAGTCGTGTTGGCGCTATGATATGTTGGTGCATTTCAGCAGATAACAAATTTTTAAAGCTGATTCACCAAGTCACACTATACAATGTTATAATTTGACTTTACTTGCAATTGAATTGCTTCTAACTGGAATTAAATGGTGGGGAACTCTCTTCAAATCACTTCAAAATTAATTTTTGTAAATTTTGGTTCTGATGATTACTTGGACTATCGGGGAAGGTAATTTTTGAATGGGTTGACTATGGCAGATTTGTTCTCTTAATGAGTTATAGCTACTGAACTTTTCCCTTTATGCAGTGGGCTTTAAATACATTGAAGAAGCCAATTGTTACTATTAACTGGTTATATCAGTGCTGGAATGAGCATCGTAATGTGCCTCAAGAATCATTTAGGGTTCTTCCTTTTTCTGGTTTGACGATCTCTGTTACCAGAATTCCCGCAGGTTTTGAAGTCAGCTATTTATTGTTTCTTTTTATTATATATTATTTTATTATTCGTGAGTGTGTTGCTTTTGTTTCTTTCAGATGAGCGAAAGGAGATTCAAAACCTTATCATAGAAAATGGTGGAAAGTATTCTGCTGAGCTTACAAAGAAGTGCACACATTTAATTTCTGATATATCCTTTTATGGTTTTGAGATAAATGCAATTAATTTTAATCATATTCATACTTTTCTATGCTGGACCTTCTTAATACTAGCACAGACCTCAACACAATGAAGCAAACTTCTAATTATTTATTTTTGGTGGGCTGTATAAGATGGTATCTTCGTTCTGCCATAAAATAAGTCCAGACTTCTGTTCGTCTAGCTGCCATCGTTTCTGAAGGACCCCATCAACCCTTCCTTTTGACTTTTAAGAGAGTAGCACCTTTCTCCTTTTCTGAATTTGAAAAAGTATCCGGTTCTTTCCTATTTAATTGTGCGATTTTTGTAAGATTGGGTTTATGAGCAACATCATCTACACATTCGTAAAATTTTCATATTAAATTAATTTAACTTTATGAGTAAGCCTATTCTAAAATTTCTTTGCATACTTTTTCCCTGGTGCCATTGAATATAATAAGTCTTGATGCACTTTTTCTGCTTCTTTTGTTCTCTTCATGTTAAAGTACTAGGTTGCATTAACACATTGTTTTGGCTGTTCGTTTTCGGTTGTTATGTTCTTGTCAGTGGTTAGTTATGTGTGCGTCTCCTTATTACTGAAATTTCATTCTTGAATATATTTTCCTCTAATCCTGCATCAAAATTGACTTTCAGACTAATGTGTTATAAGTCTGCATGCATCGGTTTTCTAAAAAGGAAGAAAAAAGAAAGAGAGAAAAGTCTGCGTAAAATTAGTTTTCTTGACTGTTTGTAAGCTCCAGAAGGTGACAAATACAAGGTTGCACGAAAATGGGGCCACATTCATATTGTAACTAGGAAATGGTTTGATCAATCTATTTCTAGAAGAGGTAGTGCTTTGCTATAGCTTATGGTAATTTTCGTATTAATGGGTTTTTACTCTATTTTTCTTCCATCTTTTGTCAAGATTTTTTTGGCTATAAATCTGACCTCATCATCTTTCTCACTCTCTTCCTCTCTGATTGCATGAATAGCTTGTCTTAATGAGGAGTCCTATTCTGTTCAAGGTGGTTCTATATCTTCAAATAAAAGTGTAAGGGGTTGCTTTACTTTGCAGAATAGTCAAAGCAATGGTAGTGGAAACTTGAAATCTGTGCCACCATCGGTGGTTGCAGATTCGAATTTGACACCTATTCCTTGTTCTGGTTCTGTGGGTTCTGATTTAGAAGTTTCTGTCTCACAAAACATGGCCAATATGTTTTCTTGTGCTCCTTTTGAGGTGAAAAATAGGGATAGTAAAGTACCTCCCTTGGAGTCCAAAAGTGAAGTGAACCTTGATGGTTGTGTTGCCAATGATTCCGAGTCTGAAGGCAACGACCTATATTTGTCAGAATGTAGAATATCTCTTGTTGGCTTTGAAGCTTCCGAAATGCGGAGACTGGTTAATATGGTACGCAGAGGTGGGGGCTCCCGATATATGTCATTCAATGGCAAATTGACACACATTGTGGTTGGAACTCCTTCAGAAATGTAAGTTCTTTTTTGGGGGTGATAAAGACATAAATATTGCTTTATAGTTTTGATCTCTGACATGCTTATATAATTTTCCAGTGAAAAGAAAGAGGTAAGGGCTCTTGCAGCTTTAGGCGTCATTCATGTTGTTAGAACTACCTGGCTTGAAGATTGCGATTGTGAGAAAAAAGAGATCCCTGTTCTCCAAAGGCACATCGCCTATGATCTACTTCTCCCTGAAGGTTTCTAATTTGTTAAAAATGCATGTTTTTAATTGCTTCTTTTGTACTTGGTCTAGCTAATATGAAATTTGGATTGTGTATATAATTTGTCTTCTTCCCAAGCGGCCAACCTTATGACTTTAACCCCCCTCCCTTTTCAACCAGGTGCACTCACAGGCATAAATAGCAGCATGGTTCAAGGAAAAATATCTGCTACTCATCTAAGCATGCCTTCTGATGAGTTACATGGGTATAAGAGTGTTACAACTGGAATGGGATCATTGGAGAAAAACACAGAAGAGAAACTAGAAATTAACATGAAAGGTGACAGATCCATGGAAGCAACTGTTAGACCATCCAAATCGAGTAAACCACCTGTTATAAAAGGCAAAACTAAGGTTCAGTTAAATGATAAAACGAAAGGTCGGCAGAACATGCAACATGATTCCAGTATTCAAAATAGCAGGCCATCATGTGTCTTTAAGGGGAGAATATTTTGCTTTTCAAATTCCTTTCCTGAAGATAGGGTAATTTCTATAGATGCTGAATTTACTAGCAAAGCTTTCTTCATTTCCAGTTATGTTATTATTATTATTTTTTTTATGATAATTTTTGTATTTCAACTGCTAGAGAGGTCAAATCATTGAGTGTGTAAATCAAGCGGGAGGTGAGGTAGTTGATGGTAATTCAAAGCAGAAAGCACACTTCACGATTGAGCGTCATGGTGTCATTCCTAAATCAGTGGGTGCTACTCAAACTACATATGTATCAAGTCACTGGATTTTGTCATGTTTAAAGGTATATTTTATAATTAATACTTGCAATTCTCATTCATTGTCACACTACATTTTTTCTTTGTTGTTGCATTATCATATGTTGAAAGTTGTTTCAACAACCCCTTCTTTCACCTGCAGCGACACAACTGGATCTTGAGTACATATATGCACGTGTCATAAACAAAAATGTATGGTGCATACATCGTCAACCTTATATTGCATTTACCACTTGATTAGTCTGGGGAGGAAAGAAGAAATAGAAAATGATGTGGATTGTAATTACTTTTTTTGTCCTATTTAACCTAAATTCCATATGTTAGTTTGGGGAGGAAAGAAGAAATAGAAACTGTTGAGAAATGAATTACTTTTTTTCTTTCTCTTAATGTAGTGTTAGTCTGGGACCTAGGTGGTAAAGAGGTAGGAAATTTCCTTGTATTTCTTGAATAATAACTTTACAGTGTAGAGAGGTATTTATACAGATGCTAGGGTAAACTAACTAGGAAATAAATACTTAGACTAGGAAGGAAATCAGAGACCTAGACTAGGAAAGTATCTACAGGATTTAATGTACAAGTTTAGGAAAGAATCAGGGAGATTCTTTGGGCCTAAGATAACACAGGATCAAGGAGATTGAGGATCAATCTCCGTGGATTCTGGGGGATCCTTATTACGCCCCCGCAAGACGGTGGTGCCATCGGCAACGCCGATCTTGGTGCGGAGCAGGTGAAAACGCTGCCGGGGCAGGGGCTTGGTAAGTGCATCTGCTAGCTGATCATCAGTGGGCACATGATGGACTTGTAGGAGGCCACGGGTGACCTGGTCACGGACGAATTGAAAGTCTATGTCCACGTGCTTCATCCTGGAATGTAGAGCGGGGTTTGCGCAGTAGAAGGTAGTGCCTATATTATCGCAGGAGATGGTGCGTTTCCCGTTGGGGGTGATGCCAAGTTCCTTCATGAGGGACTGAACCCAAAGGAGTTCCGCAGTTGTGGATGCGACTGCGCGGTATTCTGCCTCTGTGGAAGAGCGGGAGACTGACCTCTGTTTGTGGGAGCTCCATGACACCAGGTTTCCTCCGAGGTACACAAGGTAGGCTGTAGTGGATTTGCGGTCGTCTTGATCACCTGCCCAATCCGCATCGGAAAAGGCAGTGAGAGTACTGAAGGAATGGGTGACGGCATGAAGTTGGTTGGACGCTTGGCGATGAAGATGCAGGCCAAAGAAGAGGGTGCCTTTGAGATAACGAAGCACACGCTTCAAGGCCTGCCAATGGAGCTCTGTGGGAGCGTGCATGAACTGAGAGAGGCGGTTGACAGCAAAGGAAATGTCAGGTCTGGTGAGGTTCAGATACTGCAGACTGCCCACAACTCTTCGAAATAGGGTGGCATCAGCAGGTGGGGAGCCATCTTTGAGGTGGAGGGGTGGTGAAACAGCAAGAGGGGTGGAGACAGGTTTGGCTCCGTCCATGTGCACCAAGGTGAGGATATCTTGAAGGTACTGGTGCTGTGATAAGAAGAGGCCATCCGTGGTAGGGATGACCTCCACTCCAAGGAAGTAGTGCAAGGTGCCCATGTCTTTGATTGAGAACCGGTTGGCCAGTGCAGATATGAACCGGGAAATGAGTGCTGAGTTGTTGCCTGTAACAATAAGGTCGTCAACATAAACCAGAAAATAAGTTGTGTTGGAACCTTGCATGAGTAGGAAGAGAGAAGCATCAGAAAGGGCATTGACAAAGCCCTGGGCCAGAAGAAAGGAGTGCAGTTCCTTGTACCAGGCCCGTGGGGCCTGTTTGAGGCCATATAGGGCTTTCCGGAGTTGGCAGACATAGGTTGGGTTGTGAGGGTCCACAAACCCAGCTGGCTGGGCCATGTAAACGGTGTCATGAAGAGTGCCCTGCAGGAATGCATTATTCACGTCCAGATGACGTATAGGCCAGCCATTGGTCACGGCTAGATGAAGAATGATCCGGATGGTGGTGGGCTTCACCACGGGGCTGAATGTGGCTGAGTAGTCCACTCCGGGACGCTGGTGGTAACCCTTAGCCACTAAGCGTGCCTTGAACCTGTCCACGGTGCCATTGGGCTTTCGTTTGATCCGAAAGACCCATTTGTTTCCAATAACATTCTGGTTGGGCTGTGGGGGTACAAGGGTCCAGGTGCCATTGGTTATAAGAGCATTGAGCTCATCGGACATTGCTGCACGCCACTGTGGGTGTTTCACGGCCTGGGAGACACAAGTAGGTTCAGGGAGGTCTGGGAGAGGATGGGCAGTGGCGGTGAGAGCATAGGTGGGCACAGGGGGAAGACAGCCTGTTTTGCTGCGGGTTAGCATGGTATGGGTGGGGGCGAGGGGGGCTGGGATTGGGGGAGCAGGTTGTGGAAGGGTAGAGGCCAGCGGTGGTGAGGAGGCGGATGTGGAAGGCGGCCGAGGGGGTCGCCGTGTGTAGGTTTGAAGAGGAGGAGGTGGATGTGCAGGAACAGAGGATGCAGCAGTGGTGGTGGCTGGTTGGGGTGGCAGGCCGGTTGCTGTGGTGGTGGAGGGGGACCGGGTGAGCAGTGGGACGGGCTGGACCGTTGCTGGAGCAGTTGCTGCGTCAAGGCCTGATGAGGAGGACGTGTCGGAGGTTGAAGTGGCAGCCGGTGTGGGCACTGGTGGAGCAGCAGAGACAGGGGCTGGGAGGAAGGTGACAGGGGGCAGGGAAGAGAGCCAGCTTTGGATAGTGTGGGGGGTGACAGGAGGGACCTGGGAGGAGTGGTGGAGACCTGGATAGGTGGACTCATCAAATTGAACATGGCAGGAGACATAGAGCCGATGGGCAGAAGTGTCATAACACAAATATGCACTTTGGTTGAGAGAGTAACCAAGGAAGAGACAGGGAGTGGAACGGGGTTGCATTTTGTTGGTGTTGTACGGACGTAACCAAGGAAAACAGAGGCAGCCAAAGGTACGGAGGCGGTGATAGTTGGGTGGAAGGTGAAAGAGAGCCGTGTATGGTGACTGGTTTTTGAGAGTGGAAGTGGGGAGGCGGTTGATGAGGTAGGTTGCTGTTTTGAAGGCATAGGTCCAGTAGGAGAGTGGAAGGTTAGCTTGATGGAGGAGGGTGAGGCCGGTTTCAACAAGGTGGCGATGGCGACGTTCAGCCATGCCATTGTGTTGGGGAGTGTGAGGTGGAGTGAGGAGATGATTAATACCATGGGTGGCAAGGAAGGGCTTGAGCTTTGTGAATTCACCACCACCATCTGTATAGAGTGTTTGAATGGGGTGCTGGAAGTATTTTTCAACGAGGTTTTTGTAGTCAATGAAAGTGGAGAAAACATCTGATTTTTTTTTGAGAGGATATAACCATGTATATTTAGTGAAGTGGTCAACAAAGATGATATAATATGAAAAACCATCAACAGAAGTGTAGGGGGCAGGGCCCCAAACATCAGTATATATTAGTTGAAGGGGACGGTGACTCTTAAGGGAAGAGGTGCCAAACGGCAACCTATGACTTTTATTACAGAGACAGGACAGACACTTAGTTTCAGGAAGCTGGGAGGATAGTTTGATGGATGACTGACGAAGAATGGTGTTGAGAACTTTGTCATGAGGATGGCCAAGGCGGCGATGCCAGAGGTTGGGAGAGACCACTACACCCACCAGTGTTTGAGGTTGCTGCAGGGTTGTAGACGACCACTCATACACGCCATCCTTACTCGGGCCTTGAAGAAGAACTGCCCCCGTGCTCAGGTCCTTGACATGAAAATAATGAGGAAAAAGTTCAATAGAGGTATTGTGAGCTTGATTAAACTTGGAAATGGAAAGAATGTTGCGAGTGATTTTAGGAGCACACAGCACATTAGTAAGAGAGAAAGTGTGAGAAGAGGGAGAGGGAAGAGTGGCAGAGCCGACATGGGTGATGTCAAGCCCGGTCCCATTACCAATCAGAATCTCATCGGGCCCCTGGTACTCAGAAACAGCAGAGAGGTTGTGTGGGGAAGCAGTGACATGGTGGGAAGCGCCGGAATCAAGGAGCCAGGGTGAGGAGGAGGCGGAGTGGCCGGGAAAGGTGGGATTGGCCACTGGTGGAACAACAGATGGACGTTGCAGCTGGGGACAACGTTTGGCACTATGTCCTTGAGTGCCACACCATTGGCAAAAACCACGGTAACCACCGCCCTGGTTGCTGTTGGTCCTGCGTGGGTAAGCCTGGGGCTGAGCAGAGCGCTGAGAAGCAGAGCCACGGCTGTCAGAAGTAGGGTTGAAGGTGCGGTGGTCAGATGAGCCGCGAGGAGACCGGTTGTAGGAGGAGTTGCGGGTGGTTTGGGCAGCATTGGCTGTGATGACAGAGTGCGGGGAAGCAAGGGCTTCACGAGAGGTGGCTGCCTCATGTTGAACCATCATATCATGGAGGTTTTCGAACGAGACAGAGGTGTCTCGAGAGCGTACTGCAGCTGCAATGTCTTTGAAGGCTCGGCCAACGCCGTTGAGGACATAGAGGAGTAGGTCATCATCGGAAAGTGGGGCATCAATAGCAGCGAGTTCGTCTGAAATGAGACGAACCTCCTGCAGGTAGTACTGGTCGGTTGTCACGGCGAAGAAGAGTGAGCTTCTCTTTGAGGCCTAAAACACGGGCTCTAGCTTTGCTAGCATAGAGGCGTGTGAGGCGTGTGAGGCGTGTCCAGGCGGATGTAGAGGTTTTTGCAACGGCAATCAGGGTAACAACCTGAGGAGAAACAGAGCCAAGAATGGCAGGGAGGATCAGCTGATCCTGACGGTACCAGAGAGCATGAGGAAGGGTTTCAGTGGGGGGTGGGCAGGGGCGAGTGCCATCAACGTATCCCATAAGGTCATAACCTTGCAGGAGAGCATTAAACTGTGCTCTCCAAGGGAAAAAATTGGTTGCTGTCAGTTTGAGTGTAAACTGAGCAGCGTTAATGGAGATAAGAGAGGAGAAAGGGTTAGTGATATCGGGGTTTGGTGAGGGAGTTTGGATGACAGGTGCTGGCGATGGAGCAGCCATGGAAGGAGGATTTTTGGGAAGAAAAGAAAAAAACGGAAGGGTTTTCTGCTCGATGGAGCCTTAAGGCTTTGATACCATAAAGAGGTAGGAAATTTCCTTGTATTTCTTGAATAATAACTTTACAGTGTAGAGAGGTATTTATACAGATGCTAGGGTAAACTAACTAGGAAATAAATACTTAGACTAGGAAGGAAATCAGAGACCTAGACTAGGAAAGTATCTACAGGATTTAATGTAGAAGTTTAGGAAAGAATCAGGGAGATTCTTTGGGCCTAAGATAACACAGGATCAAGGAGATTGATCCTCAATCTCCGTGGATTCTGGGGGATCCTTATTAGGTGGTATAAGGTAAATTTTCATCTTGCTTTGAGGCTCAAAAAAACTTCGTCCACAAGCAAAGTGATTTTGAGGGAGAGGGAACTCAAATTTGATTTTTGGTATGTGAGCGTGACTTACTAGTATTTCACTAAGAGGTTGGCTTCGGACTCATATTTGGTCTTCCTTTCTTTACTTTTCACTTCCTCTTTGAAAACAGAAGGACAAGTCATGGAGATGTGAAACAGGTCCTCCTCCTGTTTTTTTTCGATAATATCCTTGTCACTAATACTTTCCTCAGTCCACTTGATTATCTAGTGAAACACCTTAAGAACTATCCTTTAGGATAGTTCTTAAAACTGGCTGTTGTTATACATTCGGTTATACTTTTATTGGATCGATAATATTTTAAGCTAAGAAATGTTCTGATTTTGCCCCGAATTTACTGTATTAGCCACAATCAAAATGCATAAAGTTCAATTACTTTTACTATTCTAACATTTTAGATACTTCTGTTGTCATATATTATTGCCATTTTATGTCTGTATGTCATCATATTAGCTTATGACTTACTGTATGAAAATATGTGCACTGCTAATTGTCTAATGAGTTTAAAACAATTTTGAAGGATGGATGCTTGCTGGATGTTAGTAGTCACATTCTATATGCTCCACTTCCCTGCCAGATTCCTTTGCCTGGATTTGAAAGTTTTCGGTTTTGTGTTTCGCAATATGAAGAAAAAGATAGACTGTTACTAAGAAATTTGTGTTTTGTACTTGGAGCTAAATTGGTGGAAAACCTGACTAAGAAGGTTACCCATTTGCTATGCAAGTTTACCAATGGACCAAAGTATGTTGCTGCTTGTAAATGGGGGATACACCCAATTACATCTGAGTGGATATATGAGTGTGTGAAGCAGGTATTGTCTTTGATTGTGTCATCCAGTTAGCAAACTTCTGCACCTTCATTTTCCTATTTGCATGTGGGAATTTAGTTAGACCATTTCTTGAAACTTTATAGATATCAACTGTTTCTGCCTTAATTCTTCAATGTTTGGCAGAATAAAGTTGTTGCTCTGGAACAGTTTTCTCCAAAGGAAGTTACTGCTGAAGATCGAGAGGCAGGGTTGTGCACAAACAGTCAGTATCCTACACAAGCTGTTCGAATGATATCTGGTGGCAATTCATCTCAGTTTCCAAGTCAATCTCAAGACTTGAGAAACCCATCAAATGAAGTCACTGACAGCAGAAATGACAACCTCAGGAAAGAGGCCATAGAATCGAGTTTATGCAATAAAAAGGCAAGGGTTTCAAAAGATGATGGCAGAAAGGGGCTACTTTCCTCTGTGGTAGATTTAAATATTCCTGTCTCTACTGCTGGAGACAGTAAAACGAAAAATTCTGGTGAGGTTTCTCAAGTTGATCCTGATCTAGCTTCTGCTATTGAAGGCTTGTTGGAGGAGACAATTAAGGTAGTTTCAGATCTTTAATCTTTGTTTCCTTTTGCATTTAGTAGTCTTCTCCTTTATCTGTTTTTCTTTGTAGATTCAGGATCAGAAGTCACCAGGAACGACTTTGTGCGATAGTGGTGTATCCTGTTACCCTCAGACACAAAGTCCCATTTTCAAATCGGATAGTTCGGTTCTTGCTCAAGACCGCTCTAGTTCTTACCCCGTAATTGGATTATCGAGACACTGGTTAAACAGGTGACATTTATATGCATGTACTCTTATTAGTTATCTCATCTGGTGTCTTCCACACCAAAATGTTCAATGAATTTTGCCTATGGTTGGTTATTGAGTAACAGTAACCAAGGGAAAATTCTCCTTACATTCCTGCCTTCTGGATGATGAACTTTCTCTCCGTCTCTTCGTCACTGCTATTAGGGCTCATAAAGCTTTGAGCATATATAATATGATTTATTTTATTCCTGTTTGGTTTCAATCTTGATAATTGTTTGGATACTGCTGGAGTATCTTCTATATGCATGATATATCAAAGGATAGGTTTCATTTATGTATGTAGAATACAAAGTTGGGTTTGGTCTCTGATCTGTAGTTGGCCCAAATTTACACAAGATTCACCACATGGTTATCGTGACTTAGATTCCTTCTCACTAGTGTTTATGATACCAGCCACCCAATTCTGTGGGAAATTCCTATAAGAAAATTTCATACATAGACTACTAGTTTACCATATTTTGTTTTTTTGGTAATTTGCAACTAGGCTTCTGTATATATAATCTGCTCTTGGTGTTATGTTCCTGTCCTCCAGTTATCAAGTGTGAAGGGGTTCTGATCGACGCTTGTTTCGTGATTAGTGACATATTTTCCTGCTTGATGACGATTCTGTAGTCTGTTTCTGCTCTTCTTTGATTCCGTTATTGAATTTTTTTTTTCTTTAGGGCTGGGGAAAAAGATGGCATCCAGAATCCTTCTAGAGAACAAAACGCTGGCTTCTATGATGGCTTTAGCGAAACACAGACTGAGTCTCAGGTTTCAAATGTTACTCAACTATATTTGTTGCTTGTTCTTTATTTCAATATAAATAAAATACTTATCTGATGAATATTCAGGTCATTATAACATTACGCTGATGAATACTTATCTGTCAACTTTAGCGAAGTTGATGCACTTCTCACCCATTTTACATCCTCATGAGTCATGATAGTGTGCTCAAATTGCAAATGCAGGTTGTTGGTTATGAGGAAGATTTGTCGGGCCGGCAAATGCTTATAGACAGAGTGCGAACCCGTAGTAGTAGCCTGGCTTGATAAGGGGCTCTTTTGTTGACCGTTAGGGCACTTACTAATTTGAAGGTATCTTCGTAAACCTCTGGGAATTCTTTCCGATGGCAGCTCCAGACCAATTCCTTGTTCTTGGTTTGTTTCAGAAAATGAAAGAGTAGCAATTACCGGCGGCAGTGGTGCAAGAGTTGTGGCTGGAAGTGTGTTAAATGCAAAAGTTGTATATACTTTTACTACTTCTATAGTCTATACACAGATTGTTAAGTAGCACCCCATACTGATAGAATAATGGTGAACAAGTAAGAAAATTGATCAATGCCATTCCATGTCATTTTACGAGTTGTGAGGCTGGTTTATGTGATCGGAGTTTACTTTCTTCTTGGTGCATAGTAGAAAATTAGATTTATGATTTATCCAAGCTAATCGATTTTCCCTGCGCTGGCTTGTGGAAACCAAATTTTTTGTTTAATTTCATACGCAACCTAAGTGAAGGATGTATCTTCCCAAATTTCCGATTTAGGTGCTTGGGTTGAGAAATTTATCCGTCTTTTTAAAAAGACCTAACTGATCGCTTGAGTATAATGATCTTTGACGGTCATGTGTCCACAAACTATGCTCCACTAATCGATTCCTTTGGCTCCAGATTGGATTGTATCCTTCTGTGGTGGTCGGGTGCTAGGCAGTGGCGGTTGGTGGTGGCTACTTTAGCATATAGGGTTTGTTTGTCATGTTAATGTTATGAGCTTGTTTATTTTGGGATGTTATATTTTGAGTGTTTCGTTTTTTAGTATTTTAGTTTTTTTTTTTCGTGTAATACTTTGAGTTGAATTTTAATTTATTGAATTTTACTGCATTTCATTTCTTAATGAATTTCATACTATGATTAAAAAAAGTGTAGGATGTACTGGAATTTTTATAAAAGAGAATCTCTATACAAATATGCAGTTAAAAAAATTTATTGAAAGTAAAATTATATTTAATAATTAAATTAAAACTGTAGGTTGACAACAAAATTGAAAGATTTTCTTCTACAAATACATCTTTATTTTTACCACCACCCGCCTTAAGCGTAGTGTTAAGATTATTGACGATGTGAAACAGGCGGGTCGCCAAATTCATGGATTGCATTTCCTTTAAATCTCATCCATACCAAGAAAATTCCAAAAATTAATGTAGCTGGTCGATAACATGACTCAATCATCATAATCAACAAAGAAACAAAAGAATTCACTTACTTAACTATAAGGTGTGTACTTAGCATGCGTACGACACCCTTGTTTTTTTTTTTTATTCAAGTTAAAATCTCTAATAAATTACCCTTCGAATAAAAGGACGAAGTGGTGGTATTCACCTACGAAAAAGAATCCACAAACTAATCCAAAAAGAACATTGACAATTATCCACAATGCACCAATCAGCGAATGTCCAAAATGAATTTCTCAATGTGAGGGGAAAAAAAAAAAACACAAAGCACAAATGCCACCCGCCATTTTGCGGCCATACATATTTGATATTTCATTTCGATTGGATTTTCTCGTCATCCAAACAAACTTGCACAAGGCAAAAATTAAAATAAAACCAAAATAAGAGAGAGGGCAGTGAAGGTTCGTATGGTGGCATGCTGCCTCATGTGCCAGCTGGCCATCGTCGTTGACATGAATCGGTGCGCTTCTTCACCGCCACCTTCCCACCTCTTTGTCCTTAAGGCTTGCCAGTTCTCGGGCGGCACGACCAAGCCTTCCGGATTCGGGTTCGGGTTCCAAAGGAAAGAGCGATTCAAAAGGCGGCTAAAGTTTGTTCTCAGTGCGGAGCTTTCGAAGCCATCTCTCAGTTTCGGCTTGGACTCACAGGTCAGTCACACCCGCTTACTCTCTACTTCATTCGCTCCCTCTTTTCAGTCTTTTGAAATGGTGATGTTTGTTGAATTACTGAACTGGGGATTGAGAGAGTTGAGGATCATTATCTTTTCAGTTGTTGAAGACTGAATTTTTGCTAAAACTGAAATGGGTTTGATTGGGTTCCTTTTTGTAATGGGATTGATTGCGCTCACCAAATTAAATATGATCACGTTATTTTCTATTTTGATTGACAATATACTGATTGAGTTGTGTTAAATTTTTCGAAAGACACCATCTTGTCTGAATTTTTCGAATGATCACGTTATGCCTCTTTGGAATTTAATTCTTTAAATTGTTTTGATCATCGGTGCTTGCGCATTTATTGGTCGATTTGTATATCGTTCTTAGTTTACTGGAAGACATATTCATTGTCATTTGAGAAAAGTCATTTTCTTCCGTTTCAAGTTTAGCTTTCCCTTTGTTTTGTTAAACCACATATGATTCTGTATAGATGTTAAAATGCGCTCACTTGGTGAAAGTTTTTTTCCATGAAACTTTTGTAAACTATTTTGCCTTGCATATAATGGTTGCATTTGAGGAAGTATGTAATCGTTTTAGTGGAAAATTAATAAATTGACAAGTCCTTATAAGTCTTTATATACTTGACTAACACTGCTACTGAATTTGAAGACCTTTCGGCATCATGATTTATCCCAATCACGTAGGGTTGGTCCTATTCCCGGAGATATTGCAGAAATTGAGGCTTACTGCAGAATCTTTAGAACTGCTGAATGGCTTCATACTGCACTAATGGACACACTATGCAATCCGGTAACAGGTGAATGTAGTGTTTATTATGATTTCCCTTCAGAGGAAATACCTCTGTTGGAAGATAAAATTGTCTCTGTGATTGGTTGCATGGTATCCCTGTTGAATAAAGGAAGGGAGGATGTACTTTCTGGAAGATCCTCCGTTATGAATTCATTTCGCCTCGCAGATGCAAGTGTAATGGAGGATGAGCTTCCTCCACTTGCTATTTTCAGGAGTGAGATGAAAAGGTGTTGTGAGAGCTTGCACGTTGCGCTTGAGAACTGGTTGATAGCTGGTGATGATCGAAGCCTGGATGTATGGAGGAAACTTCAGAGACTAAAGAACGTCTGTTATGATTATGGTTTTCCCCGTAAGGAGGATTATCCTTGCCATACTTTTTTTGCGAATTGGACTCCTGTTTACGTATCCTCTTCTAGAGACGACGTTAAGTCCATAGATTCAGAGGCAGCATTTTGGAGGGGTGGCCAGGTAACAGAAGAAGGTCTGAAGTGGTTGCTAGAGAAAGGATTTAAAACTATTGTTGATCTTAGGGCAGAAACGGTAAAAGACAATGCTTACAAGTCAGCCATAGATGATGCTATTGCATCTGGGAAAGTTGAATTAGTCAAAATTCCTGTTGAAGTTGGGACTGCACCTTCAATGGAGCAGGTTAAGAAATTTGCGTGTTTGGTTTCAGATTGCAGCAAAAAGCGTATTTATCTTCATAGTAAGGAAGGAGCACAGAGAACTTCTGCCATGGTCTCCAGATGGAGGCAATACTTGACTCGCCACGGTTTGGAGGTTGTCCCCAACCAGCCAACCACTCTTAATAGTGTGTTATTACGAGAAGAAAATGGAGCTCGAGAAGGGCCTGAGCCTTCCACTTCTGGAAGAAGTCCTCAGGAAAAGCAGGAATCACTGCAAGAGCGACAGAACACAGTTAATGGTTCAAATGGGGTATTTCACAAAAATGTTTCTCCAGATAGGAATGAAACAGATCAGAGCTTAAATGGGACTTTTAATGACCTCATGATTCAAGGTATGAAATCAGTAGAACAAGAGAAGAATGGGGAAGGTTCTATAGTGAGCTTTAGCAGGGAAGTTGACCCCTTGAATGCTCAGCTTCCTCCTTGTAATGTCTTTTCAAGACAAGAAATGTCCAGTTTTCTTGGGAGAAAAGAAATCTCTCCTCACTCTTTCTTTAATTATCCGTTGAAAAGGTTGGAGGCATTACCAATATCCAGAGGTATGAATATTAAGACAACACAGAGAGGTGAGATTGTGGAGGTAGGAAATTCACGTGAGCCACTTTATGAAGAAAATCCATATCCAGAGGTCCAGACCTCTATATCAGGCAATGGGCAGTATTTGACTGGTTTGAGTTCTGGTTCTGTTAGTCCAGTTGTGAATGGATTTCGTGAAGGGGACCTGAAAACGACTAATGTTTCTGCTACTCGGAGCAGTAATTATGATGAGAGTGTCTTACCTAAAGCAGTGAATGAGGATAGGAAGAGTAATGGTACTGCTACCTCAGTTTCAGGAATTGATGACCTGGGATTAATTGAAGGAAATATGTGCGCATCTGCAACTGGTGTTGTAAGAGTGCAGTCAAGAAAAAAAGCAGAGATGTTTTTAGTTCGAACGGATGGATTTTCTTGTAGTCGAGAAAAAGTGACAGAATCCTCCTTGGCCTTCACTCATCCAAGTACCCAGCAACAAATGCTTATGTGGAAATCCACCCCGAAGACAGTATTAGTGTTGAAGAAGCTGGGGGAAGAGCTCATGCAACAAGCTAAAGAGGTACCTTCTAAGAATCTTTTGTTTGTTTTAAGATATTATGAATGATGTTTTTAATTGATTATGTGATTTGGTGATAGAATTGGTGTCAGTAACAGGGTGATTAAATTAAATTTTTAGCGTCAGTAATTGAGTTTCTAATAACCTCTGTTATATAGCTGGAAATCGTCTCTCTCTTTTCTTAGTAAAGTTTTGTTTCGTAGAAAAATAACATAGTATCAAGGAGTAATGAGTATGAATATAGAGAAGATTGTTACCAGGAAAGATCATGATCAACAAAAAGATTTCACTGTCAGCCCCAGATGATATGCTTGAACAACTATGGGCCATGGGGTATATCTATCTATATATTTTGCTCAGTATTAGAGGTTTCTTATGCTTTGCTAATTAGAGAACTCAAATAAACAAAAAGGCTAAGTTAAGGGATATATCTATCTATACATTTTCAAATAGACAGCTTGGGTCATTAAACTACATTGTAGAATAAACCCACAAGGGATTTCCATTTTTGCGAAAATATCGGACCCCCTATGGTATTTAGTTATATTGAAGCGTATAAAAATGGGAGTACCCTCTATGGAGGGTACTGAATACAGTATTATATGGATGCATATATTTCTGCTGGTATGGAGGAGAATATTTTGCTAATGTGCAGCTATTGTAGATCTCTAATTAGTTGATTTGCTAGTTTTGTTTGCTGGAAATAATTGTTCTTAACATGTCTATGTGTAGGTTGTCTCTTTTTTGTATTACGAAGAGAAAATGAATGTTCTGGTGGAACCGGAAGTGCATGACATTTTTGCGAGAATCCCAGGGTTTGGATTTGTTCAGACCTTCTACACTCAAGATACCAGGTACCCAATTTGTACCTAAAGATTGACAATATGTTTTATATTTCACGACATTAGTGGAAATTTGATTACTTATTGCTTGATGCCTTCAGTGATCTGCATGAGAGAGTTGATTTTGTGGCATGCCTGGGAGGAGATGGGGTTATACTCCATGCTTCAAATCTTTTTAAAGGTGCTGTTCCCCCAATTGTATCATTTAATCTCGGATCTCTCGGATTTCTGACTTCCCATACGGTAAGTTCTTTGATTTTCTTTTGTAGTTGATTGATTTCTCTCACAGATTATCACTTGTCTAACCCATCTTATACTTTTGAGTTCAGTTTGAAGACTATATGAAGGACTTAAGGCAGGTGATCCACGGAAATAACACAAATGATGGTGTTTATATAACTCTTAGGATGCGGCTCAGGTGTGAAATTTTTCGATATGGTAAAGCAATGCCTGGGAAAGTATTTGATGTCTTGAATGAAATAGTTGTTGATCGAGGCTCTAATCCATACCTTTCTAAGATTGAATGTTATGAACAAGACCGGCTTATAACCAAGGTGAGGTTAGTCATTGCATACCTTATAAAACCAGTATGATAATAGGCTCTAGTAATGTCCTGATGAATATCAATTATACTTTGCTGTCTTATATGATGTCGTTGTCCTGTCTATTGACAATACCATCTCTTGTAGGTCCAAGGGGACGGGGTCATTATAGCCACACCTACAGGAAGTACCGCATACTCTACAGCTGCTGGAGGTTCCATGGTAAGTCCTTCGGTTTTGTAGTCACCATTCGAAGGGTTGGGGTTTTTAGTTTCCGTTGGATGTGATCTTTTCGAATGAAGAATTTCAGTCCGGCCTGCTTTTAACTTTCAGTCCTACTTGTATATATAATGCGATGAGGCGCAGTGATCTTTTTTTTTTTTTGGACAAAGGCGCAGTGATCTTCTCTAATCGAAAAATCTCTCTGGTTGTTGCTGGTTGATGTTTTTTTTTTTTTCTGGGGTAACAAGGACATTGTGCATCTAACATTAGATAATATGAAACGCAGGTGCATCCAAATGTTCCTTGCATGCTGTTTACGCCAATCTGCCCGCACTCCCTCTCATTTAGACCAGTTATACTCCCAGATTCTGCAAAGCTTGAATTGAAGGTAATGTTTTTATTGAGCAGGAAATGAGATTATCATTATAAATTTAATGATCAATTCTTATTCATGAGAAAACACATTTGATTTGTACAGATTCCAGAGGATGCTCGAAGCAACGCTTGGGTTTCTTTTGATGGAAAGAGAAGGCAGCAACTCTCCAGAGGAGACTCTGTTCAAATTTCTATGAGCCAACACCCACTTCCAACCGTCAACAAGCGTGACCAAACAGGTGATTGGTTTCGTAGTCTGATCCGTTGCCTAAATTGGAATGAAAGGCTTGATCAGAAGGCCCTTTGAATTTTGAATCCTCTGAAATAACTGAAAACAGGAACCTGCTCCGCCGGTGATTATTGATTACAGGTTCTGTATATTATTGTACATAATGTAGATGGTTATAGGAAATGAAACTGAGTAAATATATCCATTCTCAATTGCTTCCACAAGAAGGTAGAATTTTACATATATACAAGCATAATGCCTTCTGTTTAAAACATGTAACAGTACTGTCACTGTAGAGCAATAAAATTATATTTCAAACTCTTTTGTTCATGTACTGTCACTATATGGGCTTTTAGATATCTAAGCTAAAACTCTTTTACAGTCTCTTGCATTTTAGTTCGAAATCTCCATCTCTATATGTAGTAGTAGTTGAAAGTAATTTACAAGTTGTAGCTGTGAATGTTTTCGCACTAACTAGAGCGTATGTGCTCCACTTTGTGTAGTCTGAGTATATCATGACATCTTCAATCTTTGCTTGAGTCTGATTCAGAAGCTGCTGTTCACCTTATCAGTCATTCTATTCCAGGAAGTCATCCTTTGAACAATTTGTTGATTGCTTGTCAGAATTTAGTGAGCAGAGGTTGAAGATGTCAAGTGAAACATGTTTATAGGGAAGGTAATAGAGTTGTTGATTTTTTGGCTGGATTAGGCTTGAGTATGACGATAGAGATGCATCAGTTTGAGCAGCCTCCTGCTATTGCTGGTTTTGTTCTGTGGGATGACGTTCATGGCCTGAGCCTCCCTAAGGAGGTGGTCTAGCTGTGTTTCGTGGTTACTGTTTTATTTCTTTCTAGTCACCAAAAATCAAGCTACTTAAAAAGAATATAGCCGTGGATGTATTCATATTAACTAAGAATGTATGTGCTCTCCTTTTATGTAACCAAATTTGAATCTCTCATTTGGCACTTGAAAATATCTACGTGTCGAAAGAACATAATGAAGAACATGATGAAAGAAAGAGAAGGAAAAAACCAGCAAGATTTAAGATTGCAGTCCATTTTTATAACTATATAAGAGAAGGAAAAACCAGCGAGATTTAAGATTGCAGTCCTTTTATATATAACTGTTTTACATAGCAAAACGATTGGAAGATGAGAGCATTACATAACAAGACACAGAAAGACCAACAATACGAAGAAGCAGCACACACACTTAAACCCACTTCAGCTTTCTCCTCCCACACAGATTTTCACTTGAGAGACAGAGACGAGCGAGTATATTTTAATTTAGTAATAATATTTGTAATTACTCACCCAAAAAAAAAAACTGAATAATCCAATGTCCTTTTTTTTATTTTTTTTTAAAATGTGATCAGTCTTAATTATTCGACTTGTCCTCACATGGCCCTCACAGATTGGAACCTCGGTTCCTTAGGAAGGAACTTCTGCTCAGCATAAATGGAGAGATAGTCACCAAAAAGAAACTTGGGATAAGCTTGTTCCACCTTATCCTGGTTAGCTTTATCCACCAACTGTGGTGCAGGAGCAATTGTGGCCTTGAGTGATGGGTTATAGAATGAAGCAATGGACCTCCTATTCCCACTTGGGGTAGCCAAAACCCGGTGCCAAACACTCTTGTACATTCCATTGCTCAACACCTCAATCTGGTCCCCAGTGTTAATCACAATGGAGTTGTGCAATGGCTGCACATCTATCCACTCTCCATCTTTCAGAATTTGGAGCCCACCCACCTTGTCATCTTGGAAAAGTAAGATGATGCCTCCAGCATCGGTGTGGGCCCGTAGGCCGGTCACCAGCTTTGGCTGGGGGCATGGTGGGTAATGGCTCACTTTCGTGCCAAAAAAGGCATTATTGTTTCCTTCTCCACCATTGAATGCCTTCTTGATGTATCCCTTTTCTAAACCCAAGTTCTCATCCATCACTTCCATGATCCTCTCAGCCAGCTTCTTCAATTCTGCTCTGTATGCTGTCATGGTTTCTCTGTCGATAAAAAAAATGTGATCGTGATTAGCAACATATGCCTAGCTAAAGAATATATTCAATATGTTATGTTATCAGAATATCAATTTGAATGATTACTTACTTGAATCCGGGAGTTTTTGAGGGCCATTCGTTATCATCTAGGAGAGTGAAGACATCTTCCCAATCCACGTTCTCCAACTTTTGATCATTGTTTAATGACTTGACAAGAGCAGACTTCTTGAAATCCTCCTCTCTTTCCAGCTTGAAGCAATCAGAGCTCACCTTCTTCACCCTCTCCAAAAGCTCCTCTGAAATTCCATGGTTCACCAGCTGCCACAAACATATAAAACATCCCATTATTAATTAAACACTCATGTTGTGGGATTGAGAAAACCAAATAAATAAAAAATCAGACAAATGTAAATGGGACTCTGCATCGATGTAGCTCATGTCAAATTTTTTTTTAAAGAGAGTCTCGTTAGTATTTATCTATCAACTATTTATTAGTACCTGAAAAAATCCCCATTCCTCACATCCGTTAGCAAGTTGAGCCAAAGTTTGGGCCCTTTCTTCGCCGTCAAGCTTCGAGAAATCGATCACTGGGATTGCCATAGATGATGATGTAGGTAGCTAGTTAGCAAGAGAGAGAGAGAGAGAGAGAGAGAGAGAGAGAGAGAGATGGTTCTTGAAGTGAGCAAATAAGCTTAAGTTGCAGTTGTGGTGAATAAGGGAGGGTGGTGAGGCCTATTTATAGGAGATCGAGTTTCCCGCCATCTGTTGGACATTTATACATGCAACCTTTAATTATCTTGTTAATTAATTAGTTAATTATTGGTTAATTTAATTTAACTTTGCTGTTTAATTAATCTGTGTTTCCTTCAATTCCAATATAAATGTAGCCGATAGGGTAAAAAAAGGTATGGACGACGGTGACACTTAAATTACATTATTTAAAATTAGATACAAGGTCAATGCTTTTGTAAGGTATACTCATATATATAATTAACCCACAACATAAGCATACTCATATTAATTCCTTTCACCTTTTCATCCCTACTTCTTTGTCAATTGATTTATTACATGAACCCTAACAATGTCAACCTCAATTAGCTGCCATTTGGATATCTTGATGGGCACTCGTAATTTGCTACCAACAAAATTTAGTAATAATTTTAATTTGTACGATCTTTACTCATCACATTGTCGATCTTTATTCATCACATTGTTCATCATCATCATTAGCTACTCTAACTTTTCAGCTACATATGTGACGGTTTTTCTCTATGCATTGTGTTATTCTAATTTCTATATGTGAAAATCTCAACTTTATATCATTATTTTTTTCAATTTTGATCCTATTTATTGACAATTTTTTTTTTTTAATTTGATACTTTAAATTCACAATGAAAAATGATTACCCAATTACGATCGACCAAATTGTGATACATAGAATTTTCTCTAATTATTAAATCCCACCTAATTTTACAAATTGATTGAAATTCTCCCCATTTGCGTTACTTCCATATGCATAAAATATTCTATATTTCCTAAAGACGTATAACTAGACTCATTTGAAAAAACTAGATCGAAATAAAAAATATATATAAGTAAATTTGAAACGATGATTCTACATCTTAAAGTAATTATTAATATTGTTATGAATCCATGATTAGAAACTAAAATTATATATAAGTAAGCTCAAAATGATAATCTTATATAATTAATAATTATTAATGTTAAAAGATGAGTTAAATTAAAGAAAATAAATTTTTAAAAAATGATTTTCAAGCACTTCTTCTCTTTAAGAAAAAATGCAATCTTGTTTGGCAAAGAAAAAAAAAGGCAATGTTCATGCTCATGTAAACTTTAATTTTTTAATCAAACGTGCATGGGTAAGTTGAAGTTTATTATTTTCACCATGAATTGGGTCGATGGGTAAATAAATTAAGGAATAATTATTCTTAAATGAAATGAGATGGTTCTAGTTCATTCATCTGCCAGATAATAGATTCCAATTATCTCATGCTATGGTGGCAACACAGCATGCATATCCTTATTCTTCTTCATGTGCAATAATATTCATTTTTATTTTTATTCTTTCTTTATCGTCCCTATAATATTACTAATTAATTGTTTCGGGTTTGACATGCTCCCCGTTAGTCATGAGTTCTATTTCTTTAATTTGGGTTATATCCTGATTGTGACGGTTCAGAGTTGCATTGCAACGCATGTGTCTTTCCAATTTTTAACGTGGATTAATTTTTTGTTAACTTTGAAATACTGCATGTTAATAATTAAAAAAAAATTCCATAATTAATTTATTTGTAACATAAATCTGATCTGCAGACGAGAGGGTTCATCATGTTGGCAGTGACCTGCAGTGTTGCCTTGTGGTTGTTCATTCACACATGGACATGGACATGGTTTTCTTATATTAATTTATTTATCACAAGTGGTTAGTATAATTAATAATCACACTAACACACTGATTTGTAGGCATAGTTTGTGGGTTAAAGAAGCTAATACCGACGACCTTTATAAACAAAGCAATCATTTCACCACCAATTAATTAAATTTAATTCCCATTGCATAGTCAACTCCATTTTATATTTTTAAGTTTATTTTTCCTTTAACATGGGGTCACAATGACCCAATACTATAAATTTCCACCATATTTCTTGACTTCATTATTTATATTATGTAGTCACATATCAGAAACTTACGAAAAAGTAAGAGTATCGAATAACTGACTTCTAAATTTATACAGCTAATTTTAACTCGATTCTTATATTAACTCCGTTAATCCTAATTAAATATCCCAATTTAAACAAGAATCGGTATTAATATACTTTAATAAGTAATTAAGAAAGCGAATTTAGGTTAAGTCACATTATGAAGTACGTATAATTAAGTATATATATACTGAGCTTACCAATATGAAACAAACAAAATTATTGTTATTTATTTAGTAGAATCGATAATCTTCGCTTACACGTTATCAGAATGATTTATTATCAAACTAAAATCCTTGTATATATACCAAGAAGAAAGAAAAAAAAAATAACATTAATATTCTTGAGCATATTGAAAGAACATGCAAGTTTGTATTAGTAGGTCAGTGATCTGGAATCATATATATGTGATGTATGTTACAATTAGGCATATGATCGTATATAGACCTTCATGATTTGATTCCAATTGTCCAAATTTAAGGGCACATTTCAGAGGACAAAGATGATCACGGCCGTCTGATATATTAGAAATAAATTCATTGCTGTACTTGTAGTACTTTCAAAACCAGTCAAATTTTGCATGGATATGGTCCATTGATCCATCGGACGGTTGATTTTTGCATCATCGAATCCCCAGAGAATCAGAGATGGAGGTTGAGCCACGTTGCATGGTTTGGTTCTCATAGTATATGGCTGGAACCTTGCATTAATTTACAAATTAATTATAAGCTCGAGATTTAATTAATCAGGACAATGTTATTGCTAGCGTTCGATTGGCAGACAAGCTTGATTAATTATCAACTTAAGTAGGGTTTGGGATCAGGCTTCCAGTACGACCTTCCAGTCCTTTTGAATATTCGTTCGTATTATAATATACGTGAATGATAAAATTGATAAATATTTCTAATGGGGAGGAAGACACTTTATACGTGTAATAAATATTATGAGCACTATTCAGACCGAAACCATTCGAAAACCATCGAAGACCTTTAGCATTAGTCAGTGGTAATTAAAATGGTTTCATCGACTAAAATTGCACCTAAAAAAAAAGCGAGCTAGCTAGTCACAAAAATGGTTTCACCAGAAATAAAGAAAAAAGAGGCAATACAATCAAGAAGACATTAATTCAACGACAATTAAATTCTAAATGGATCAATCAAGGTGATTGGTGTGAGTGGTATGAAACTCTCATTTTCTATCCGGTGCGAGCAGGAATTAGTCTGGGTATAGTTATACCTTAAATGTGTCACCCATTGTTGGGGCTCACCCAGGACACCTCCAGGACCTTGGATAAAAAAGAAGAAGTTCTAAATGGATCTTAGTTAGGATTCGATTTTTCATCTTTCACGATGCCAGTGCAAACATGTGATTTGATGATATATTTTATATTCTTACCTTATGTCTTCAAATATTTGGACCGACTTTCATCCTTAATTATGTAGCTTCATCATGAGATATTTTCTCTTTGTGGTATCATAATAATATTTATATTTATTTTATAACATGTATAAATTGATTTGAAAAAAATATTAACAAGTACATATATAATTGCCATAATCTATAATCTATGCACTAGGTAGTTTAAGAGGATTTGGATAATATATGCACGTTAGACAACCCCCAATATTATATCTACTTTTTTTTTTTAACCCTAACTTCTAGGGCAGGGCACATGGAACCAAAATACCGAAACCGTACCGTTTCAGATCAAACCATACCGAAAAAAAACCGAATAGTAAAACCGTTGTATGATTGGTACGGTACCGAAACCGTACCGATATAATTCGGTACGGTTTCGGTATCGATATTTTAAAAACTGTCCCGTATCGATACCGTACCGAATTAGAATTTTTTTTTTTAATAATGAAATTTATTTCTTATTAGTTTATTAGGTCTTCTTCAAGAGTTGATATGACCATACATGCCTTAATTTAGCTTCTAAGAGTTGATATCTTCAACTTAGTGCAACTTCTTCAATACATATTTGAAAACTTAAGTCCTTCATAAATATAGTTTTCCTTTTTCCTTAGTCTTTTACTATGCTAGAGGACTAAGATTCACTAATGAATATAAGCTTCTGGAGTCTGTATTGTGCTAAATTAGTGTTAAAATTGTTAATTTATTGTTTTCTTTTCTCTATGCAATATTGTCTTGCGCCCATTGTATTATTAGACACGGTTTGTCATTGATCTTTTGGATGTATATGCTAATTAAAAACAAAATTACATGGAGGACTCAGAAGCTTCTACTTGAATGTCAGCTACTGAAAGTTTTTAATTAGCAAAGCCAGCTAATTGATCTTTTGGATTGGACATGAAGTCTGTAATATTTATTTATATATGGTTTGCTTTTGATTTTGATTTTTGATTAGGGAACCAAAAACAAAATTATTGAGAATCTAAGCTCACACTTAACCATGCCTGAACCTAACCCTTGCTTTATAATCACAAACAAAATTTTGGCTCAAAACCGAAACCATACCAAAACCGTACCGAACTTAATTGGTACGGTACGATCTGGTTTCACTTTCAAAATATTGAATACCGAACCGTACCGTACCGATTAAAATTAAATGGTATGGTTCTGGTATCGATCAATTTTGTACCATACCGAACCGTGCCCACCCCTACTAACTTCTGTGGAATGCTGGCATGTGATGATGTGGTACCAAATCATGTGATATGAGGGTTTTTGCAAAACAATTGAAATTATATAATAATGATAATTATTGATTAATTAGGTCACTCGATCACTCGCATTTTTCTTGTCCAGCAGGCAACGTCCATAAAGATAATTAGGGTTTGACTATACATAAATATATATATATATATATGTGTGTGACAGCAAGGTTTGCCATACGTACGGCACAAAGTACAAACTATATACCATACGGTCTACCAACCAATAAAAGGGTTATGAAATATTAAATTTCAAAGATATTTAGTCATCAAATGACAATCATGTTCTTGTTATATATATATGTATATATATGTATATAAATTTTATAATGTATGAAAATACTTTTTGTAATCCCTCGTAATTTGAAAATCCTAGGCACCAACTTCTTTTTGGTAAATATTATACCTGGAGAGTAGAACCAATCTACATCGGGGATGTTGTTTGTACCTAGCTACAAAATGCGCTACATTTGAGGTGCGGCTTGCCCTAATCAGAAAGTACTCCTAACGAGTTTCGAGCATCTGCAAGTTAGATTCTAAAAAATTCACCATCTAAAAGTGGCAGTTTACCAACTGCACAAAGTGCTCTCCATACTCGAAAGGTGAAAATAATCTACGTTTGGGATATGGCTTTCCACTGGTCACAAAGTGTACCAAACGAGTTTTGTTCCTCACATTTGAAGGGTGAAATTAACCCACGTTTAGGTTGTGGCTAGCCACTAGTTACAAAGTGCATCCACATAAAATTTACCATCTGGGAGTGACAGTTTGTCAACTGCACAAAGTGCTTACATGCATATTCAAAGGGTGGGACTAGTCCATGTTTAGGGTATGACTTGTCGTTGGTCACACTATGCTTACATATTCGAAGAGTGGAATTAATCCACGTTTGGGGTGTGGCATGTCATTGGCTACAAAGTGCATGCATTTAGCGAGTTTCAAACTACTGCCAGTTAATTAGATACGAGAAAAGTCACCATCTGAAAGAAACAGTTTACCAACTGCAACTAGGGGTGGGCACGAATCTGTTAAAACGGCTAATCGATCTGCTTCAAACCGTTATTTATCCAACTATTTATATTTGACCGGATAAAAATCAAACGATTTGAGAATCCAAACCGCTCCGTGAGTAACAGTTTGAATTTGGATTTTCATTTTAGAAATCCGTTAAATCCAAACTGAACTGTTAAGAAGTATATTAATTTTTAAATATATTATTAATACAAAGTAAAAATAATAAAAATAAAACGATACCTAGATATATCTATATAAGTACATGTATACCCCATATAAGTACATGTATAATAAAAGACTATTCAGTAGTAATATTTGTTTGATAAATCGTAATATAGTGATAATGTTTACAATTCAATTCTTAGCAAGCTTAATATATAATTTTGAGTATTAATTATTTTGTTTCTTTTGAAAACCTTTGAAGACTCTTCAGAGAGATTGAAGGAATGGAAAAGAGAGAGAAGGAGACGGTTCAATTTCTTTACAATTGATTGTATTTTGGTGTCACCGAAAAGTAAGTTGAAAAGAGAGCAAAAGGCAGCTAATATACTCTTAGCTGTGCTAAACTAGCTAACCCTATGTAATGGAGCCACGTGGCTATGGACTACAGCTCATAAACAGTCAGTTCTAACTAACTAACTAACTCCTCTAATTGCTTCTCACTGCTTGAAACCGATTGCAGGGCAGCTTGATCACCAAAACTATCACCAAACTCGTTCTTAGCTACTTGATCACCCAAACACCCGCCCTCAGCTTGATGGGGGGAACACAACATCAAGCTGTGACAAAAGAAGTTGTGCTGAGGTGAGCATAGAGCCTTTGTGAACAAATCTGCTAGTTGAAGCTTAGAGGCAACAAAACGCAGAGTGATGGAACCATCTTTCACTTTTTCCCTCGTGAAATGAACATCTGCCTCTATGTGTTTTTGTAACAACCCGTCCCGAGAATAGGGATAAGTGGAGTGTTTAAGGTGTGATTAGTAAGGTTAATCAAGGGTTAGGTGGTCCCGAGGGGTCCGGGAACCTAGAATGACGATTTTGCCCCTGTGGTGGGCAGAAATGTTGACTTTTATTTCGGGTGGTCAATTTGAGATTGACCAGTGACCAGGACGTAGTTGAGGACGTTACGAATCCGTAGGCAGGTGGCACGCCCGATTCCGACATCCGAGTTGTGATGTCCGGAAGGTCAAGGGTATTTTCGTAATTTTGGTAAATAGGGGGGAAAAGTTGACTTTTTAAATAATCGGGTTTTGGTAGGTTGACCTAGGATGGTTAGATAGTTCTTGTCGTCCTGAGTTCGATGACAGGCGGCACGTATTCATCGGACTTACGAGGCGAGAGTTACGGGTCTAGGAAGTTTCGGTAAAACCGTAAAAATGTGTTAAAAAGAAGGGTATTTTGGTCATTGGGGCACATTGGGATTTGTGCACAGAAGAAAGGAATGGACGGCTGGGATTAGGCCATGTGGGAGTGTGTGGAGTGGATGGTGACACATGGCATGTGTGTAGAGGATTCTGGGAGAATCCTGTGTGGTCTCAGCCCAAATAATTGGGGTGCAACCGTGCAGTCCTTCGACAAACACAGAGAAACAGAGTGAGTTTGTGAGGAGGAATTGAGGACTGATCGTGGCTGGTGACGAGTTTTGGTGAGTGAGGGAGGAACGGGAGATTGAAAGGGAGTTGCTGATCGGGTTTTGGTGGTGTAATTGTGCACGGCGGCTTGGCGGAGGTGCGGAGAAGTTTTGACGGAAACAGGGAGGCCGTGAGTTCGAGGTGGTGGCTACGCCGTGAGGTGACTCAAACCAAGGCAGGGGAAGCTGCAGGAGGTTGCAGGGAGACTAACGACCACCGTGGAAGGCGGCAGTGCGCACGGCGGAGCTGCAATCGAAAGTGAGATCTTTTGCTCTGTTTTTCCCGTGCTGCTCAATTTGAAAGTTGTGAGGTTGGGCTTAGGGTCGAGAGGAATGGAGGTCAGGGTGAGGTTCAGGAGAGTCCTAGGCGTCGACTAGGATGGTCGCCGTGACGGGGGTGTACACGGCGGAGGTTAGCACGACGGGGGTACCTGTATGCTCTGTTTTGCCGTGATGTTCAAACGGCTAGTCGTGACGATTGGGGTTGAGTCGAAGGTCTAGGCGAGTTGGGTTAGGTTCAGTGAAGTTCAGGGCAGAGTTTGGTGAAGCCACCGTGAAGGGTGGTGAGCTGGGTGGCTGGATCGTGAAACAGGGGTTGTTGGCCGTCTGGTTTCGAGCTTCAGTCGATGGGATTGAGGCGGTGTCGAGGTCTGAGGAGCTGTGGAATGGTTATATTGGAACTGGACGAAGCTTTAGGTGAAGAAAGGGAAGGAAATCGTGCAGGTACGGCGGAGAACCGTTGACGCCGGTTCAGCTGTAGCCTACTGTGTTGAACCGGGTCGACGTGAGGTTGAAGGTGTACTGTAGCTGGCGCGTGGGGCCACGCGCAGCCACTTTGGGCGGCGCGTGGGGGCGCGTGCGGCGGCGGATGGGAAAACGGTCAACATAGTTTTTGGTCTAGGAGTTGTTGTGAGTTTAATGGAGTTGGTTTCGGGTCAATCGGAAGTCGTTTGAGTTGAGTTCCGCGAGGGTGAAAGTTTAGGGTCCCGGGTTCTTATGTTTAGGATTCGGGGAATTTTGAGGGAATTTAGGTGAACTTTCGTAGACGTACTAGTAACGTAATTTGGCGGTGTTTGACAGGATCGGGATTTCCCGAGGAAGCCGAGGAACGGGTTGGACGTTCGGGACGCGAGTAGGGCTCAGTACTGTGAGTGGACCCTTTCCTTAAACTCGAGCATGCATAACTATTTTTATATACGTGTTTTATGGTTTTACTCATAAATCTATGTTTATTGAATATGAAATGATGATTTTATGTATTTGCACGTTTTTCGAGAAAAAGACGGTTTTGGCACGGTTTTCGAGGAAATGTTGGTTTTCGGATTTTGATGCCACAATTGAGGATTTCCACTGATAAAGGTTTTCTAATAGTGATATATGGGTTATGAAAGGTGATTTGTGATTACATGGGGTTTTGATATGAAAATAGATATTTTCCGGATTTGGGTTCGGAATGACGGTTCTAGATGCCGGGAGAGCATCGGACCAGTGATTTCGGATTCGGGTTTGGATGAGGATTTGGTACATGGTTTTCAAATGACTTTGGGATTGGATTTGCTGGATCTGGATATTGGGTTTAAAGACCCGGATATATGTGACGGGGGACCGGCCGGATTGGGTTTAAAGACCCGGATTGAGTTTAAAAACTCGGGAGTTTAAAGACTCGGATATATATTGATTTTCCCCCGTAGGCCTTGAGTTTAAAGACTCGGGAGTTTAAAGACTCGGATATGATTAAGGCCTGGATTGAGTTTAAAGACTCGGGAGTTTAAAGACTCGGATAGGTCCAGCAAGTTTGATCGAGAAAATGATGATTTGGTGGTTATGGTTTCTTATGGTATTTTATAGTGTTTCTGTTTCTTATGATGTTAAGAATGATTCTTTATAAATGTGTTTATAACTGTTGGTTATGCATGTGGTTTCAAAACGGAGGGTTTAACTCGGTTTTCTTATAAAATGGTTTTTGAACTTTTGTACTTTTGGTCCACTCACATTTTCTGTTTTAATTGCCCTCCAGGTTGTGGAGCAAGCGCGGGGTCTTGACGTCGAGGCAGAGTCCGAGGCATAGAAGTGACGTGAGGGATCCTAGAAGAGTTTAAAGGCTTCTGTGTGCGTGTATGCTATCGGTGTTTATTTTCCTTGTGATGTAGTGCTATGCTCTGTAAACGATAAGGATTTTGGGATGTTTTATAATTACTCCTGCGTTTGACTGGGGTCGAGTGAGTGTTCCTTAGGTGGTGTGTCGGGGAGTCAGACGGGAGCGGGATTTACCTCGGGTTTCGGGGTGAAACCGGGGTGGGTCCTGACAGTTTTAGTTTGGAGTGATGCACGGGATTGGTTGCAAGGGCAAGGGCAGAGATATTGTCACAGTGGAGTGAAGGAACTTCAGCAAGAGTAAGTTGTAAGTCTTTGAATACGTGCTTGAGCCATTGAAGTTCAGAGGTGGTGTCAGCCATACTCCTGTATTCAGCTTCTGTGGATGATCGACTAACACAGTGCTGTTTTTTACTGCACCAGGAAATAGGAGACTGATTGAGAAGAATGACAAAACCTGTGGTGAATCTCCTGTTGTTTGGATCTCCTGCCCAATCAGCATCAGCAAAAGCTTGAAGGTGAAGTCCTGTGTTTGTTGGTGAAGCAGCCTGCAAAACAATGCCATAATCAATTGTTCCTTGGATGTACCTCAGAATCCTCTTAGCAGCAATCAGGTGTTGATGAGTGGGCTGTTGAAGAAACTGACAAACCGTGTTAACACTATAGGCAATGTCGGGTCGAGTAAAAGTGAGATACTGCAAGCATCCCACCAAGCTTCTGAAATAAGAAGTCTCAGCATCTGTGAGCCACTGCCCTTCTTTAAATAGTTTAGCCCCAACTTGACTAGGTGTAGGATGAGTGTTACAGCTTGTCATTCCTGCCTTGATCACCACATCCTTGGCATATTTGGATTGAGAAACAAACAAGCCACCAGCTGGTAGGTACTTGATTTCCAATCCCAAGAAGTAATGCAGATTACCAAGATCAGTCATCTCAAATTCCTGCTGCAATGCTGTTTTAACATTGTGAACCATACTCAGATCATTACCGGTGATGATGATGTCATCCACATAGAGTAGTAAATAAACCAAGGAACCAGCTTCACTCTTGATGAACAGACTAGGATCAGCATACGAAGTAGAGAAACCTAGGGTAGGAAGAAAACTGGTGAACCTGTCATTCCAAGCTCTAGGGGCCTGTTTTAATCCATACAGTGATTTCTCAAGTTTGCACACAAAGTCAGGGTGATCAGGATCAAGAAAACCTCCAGGCTGTGACATGTAGACTTCCTCCAGCAGATGACCATGCAAGAAAGCATTTTTGACATCTAATTGATGTAATTTCCAGCCAAAGTGAGCTGCCAAGCCTAGCATCAACCTAACCGTTGTATGACGAATGACAGGAGAAAAGGTTTCATCATAATCAATGCCCTGGGCTTGACTGAAACCTCTAGCCACCAAACGTGCTTTATGTCTAGCAATTGTTCCATCTGCATTTTTTTTCAGCCTAAAAATCCATTTACAGCTGACTATATTTCGATTGGAAGGAGGAGGAACCAGAGTCCACGTATTCTGGGATTTCAAGGCTTGCATTTCACTGTGCATTGCTGCCCTCCACTCAGGACACTGAAGAGCAGCCTTGTAGGAATGAGGTTCAGTGAGACTTGGATCAATAGAGAGGTGAGAGTGAATTGCTAGTAGACATCTGGGTTTAAAAATACCTCGTTTGGCTCTAGTAAGCATAGGATGAACATTGGAAGAGACAGCAGGTAAGCCATCAATAGGATGCAAGATGTTAGCCTCAGAAATGGGATTAGAACTGTTTTTGTCAGCTGTAGTATCAAGAAGGATAGATAGGCCCTCTCCTGGAGTGGTACTAACTGTGACAGCACCTGTAGATTCCCCAAAATAAATGGAGGTATGGTGTTCTGGAGAGAAAGCAGTGAGATCAACTAGCAGATTAGGTCCAGAATCAGCAGAGATGGGGGAAGGATCAATGGGATACTCATCATTTGGTGCAGAAGACAAGGGCACAGAAGTAGGAGAGGTAATTACAGGATCAGCAGAAAGATGCAATTCTTGTACTGAAGGTGATGGGGAACCAGAACCTGGAACACCCTGGGATTCTTGTACTGGAGGTGATGGGGAACCAGTAACAGGTATAGGAACCTGGGAACTAGGTGATGAGAGCTGAGAATTATGCATCTGTGGACCTGCTGAGGAAGATGAAGCACCTGTGGAAACCATAAAAGGTATTGATTGTCCTGAAGAGAGCTCAGGCTCCTGAAAGCTGACTAGATGAGATGGAGGGTCTGGAGTATCTTGTGAATCTTGGACTGGAGCACCCTGGCATTCTTGTATTGAAGGTGATGGGGAACCAGTAACAGATATAGGAGCCTGGTAACTTGGTGATAAGAGCTGAGAACTATGGACTGAGAGGTGATGACTGTGTACTGAGGATGACAGTGCATATGGAAAACAGTGTTCATCAAAGATGACATGTCTAGATATAATAAACCGGGCTGTGTTCCTATGATAGCAAATGAAACCCTTGTACCCTAGAGCAAAACCAACAAAAATGCACTGATCTGATTTGGCCATGAGCTTGTTGGTGTTGTAGTGAGTCAAGAGAGGATATGTAACAACCCGTCCCGAGAATAGGGATAAGTGGAGTGATTAAGGTGTGATTAGTAAGGTTAATCAAGGGTTAGGTGGTCCCGAGGGGTCCGGGAACTTAGAATGACGATTTTGCCCCTGGGTCGGGCAGAAATGTTGACTTTTATTTCGGGTGATCAAATGGGAGTTGACCAGTGACCAGGACGTAGTTGAGGACGTTACGAATCCGTAGGCAGGTGGCACGCCCGATTCCGACATCCGAGGAGGAAGTTGTGATGTTCGGAAGGTTGAGGGCATGACCGAAATTTGAGTGAAGTAGGGGGAATAGTTGACTTTTTCTACGAACGAGTTTTGGTACGTTGACCTAGGATGGTTAGATAGATCTCGTCGTCCTGAGTTCGATGACAGGCGGCACGTATGCATCGGACTTACGATGAGTGAGATACGGGTCTAGAACGTTAGTGGCGAAACCGTAAAATGAGTTAAAAAGAAGGGTAAATTGGTCTTTCTGCACATTGGGAATTGTGCAGAAAGAAAGAAATGGACGGTTGAGATTGAGCCACATGTGAGATGAAGGGTAGGATGGTGACACATGGCAGGTGTGTAGAGGATTCTGGTGGAATCCTGTACGTGCGCGGTCCTAATTAACTGGGGTGCACCTGTGTGTGCCCGTGTGTTGTTCTTCGACACAGATAGAAACAGGGTGAGTTTGTGAGGAGGAATTGAGGATTGATCGTGTAGGTTGATGAGTTCTGGTGAGTGAAGAGTGATCAGAAGGAGGTTGAGAGATGCTGGGGTGGTGCTGAGAAGGTGAGAAGTGTGCAGGTGGTGTGTGAGTGAGTTGAGAGCCACGGGAATTTCAGAGAAAAACAGAGAGGAACTGAGGGAGCTGGTGGTGCTGTGGCCGTGTGTAAGTGCGTTTGACCTCGAGAGGAGGCTGAGGCGACGTTGTGGACTCCAGGAACCGCGGCGGCGAGCACGGTGGTGGACGGTTGCAGGTAATCCCTTATCCTTGTAAATTTGTCCTGTTTTCCCGTCGAGTTTTGAATCGAAAGTCGTGAGTCTAGGGGTTGAATCGATGGGTCTTTAGTGGTTTAGGGGATTTAGTTGAGCCCTAGGAACCGTCTGGTTGTGTTGCCGTGACGAGAGGTGCACGGTGGTGGTTGGCGCGACGGAGGGACTCTGTGTGCCCTGTTTTTCCGTTTTGTTTCAATCCAAGAGTCGTGATCCCAGGGACTGAGTCGAAGGTTTAGACGAGTTGGATTAGGTTTAGTAAGGTCCTAGGAAGAGTCTGGGACAGTCACCGTGATGGGGGGTTACCGGAGTGGCTGGATTGTGAAACAGGGGAGTTCAGGCCGTCTGGTTCGAGTTTGAGTCGACGGTGTAGGGGCCGTGTCGAGTTCTAAGGAGGAGGGGGATGGATAGCTTAAGGTTGGACGAAGAGGATGATGAAGAGAGGGAGGAAAATGGTGCAGGCACGGCAGTGAACCGCTCTCGTCGGTTCAAACAACAGGCACTGTGTCGAGCCCGGTTTACGCGAGGTTGACGGTGGCACTGTAGCTGGCGCGTGGGGCCACGCGCAGCCACTTTGGGCGGCGCGTGGGGGCGCGTGCGGCGGTTCTGGGAGAAACGGTCAACATAGTTTTTGGTCTAGGAGTCATGGTGAGTTCAATGGAGTTGGTTTCGGGTCAATCGGAAGTTGTTTGAGTTGAGTTCCGCGAGGGTGAAAGTTTAGGGTCCCGGGTTCTTATGTTTAGGATTCGGGGAATTTTGAGGGAATTTAGGTGAACCTTCGTAGACGTGCTAGTAACGTAATTTGGCGGTGTTTGACAGGATCGGGATTTCCCGAGGAAGCCGAGGAACGGGCTGGACGTTCGGGACGCGAGTAGGGCTCAGTACTGTGAGTGGACCCTTTTCTCTAAACTCGAACATGCATAACTGTTTTCTATAATTGTTTTATGGTTTTAATCATGATTATCGAATATGTTTGGTTGGTTTTGCATTATTACACGTTTTTCGAGAAAAAGACGGTTTTGGCACGGTTTTCGAGAAAATGTTGGTTTTCGGATTTTGATGCCACATTTGGGGATTTCCACCGATAAAGGTTTTCTACTAATGATATATGGGTTATGAAATGTGATTTGTGATTACATGGGGTTTTGGTATGAAAATGGATATTTTCCGGATTTGGGTTCGGAATGACGGTTCTGAATGCCGGAATGGCATCGGACCAGTGATTTCGGATTCGGGTTTTGGATGAGGATTTGGTAAATGGTTTTCAAATGGTTTTGGGATTGGATTTGCTGGATCTGATTATTGGGTTTAAAGACCCGGATATATGTGACGGGGGACCGGCCGGATTGGGTTTAAAGACCCGGATTGAGTTTAAAGACTCGGGAGTTTAAAGACTCGGATATATATATTGATTTTCCCCCGTAGGCCTTTGAGTTTAAAGACTCGGGAGTTTAAAGACTCGGATATGATTAAGGCCTGGATTGAGTTTAAAGACTCGGGAGTTTAAAGACTCGGATAGATCCAGCAGGTTTGATCGAGGAAATGATGATTTAGTGGTTATGGTTTATGAAACAGTTTTCTGATACTCGTGTGTGGTTTCTTATGGTATTTTATAGTGTTTCTGTTTCTTATGATGTTTTATAATGATTATTTTATTAATGTGTTTATAACTGTTGGTTATGCATGTGGTTTCAAAACGGAGGGTTCAACTCGGTTTTCTTATAAAATGGTTTTTGAACTTTTGTGCTTTCTGGTCCACTCACATTTTCTGTTTTAATTGCCCTCCAGGTTGTGGAGCGAGCGCGGGGTCTTGACGCCGAGGCAGAGTCTGAGGCATAGAAGTGACGTGAGGGTTCCCAGAGTAGAGTAAAGGCTTCTGTGTGCGTGTAGTTACCGAGTTATTTTCTTTGTATGTTCGTACTATGTTTTGTAAATGCTACGCTCGGGACTTTGTGTCTAATTACTCCTGCGTTTGACTGGTTAGAATCCGAATGAGTTTTACTTGAGTTTTGTGTCGGGGAGTCAGACGGGAGCGGGATTTACCTCGGGTTTCGGGGTGAAACCGGGGTGGGTCCTGACAATTGGTATCAGAGCATAGGTTTGTCGAGTTTGTTGGGTCTGTCGGTTTGTGAGGATGTGTTTCAGTTGTTTGACTACTTCTATGCCTCTTTCAGCGTGCGGTTGACGATGCCTCCGAGACGTAGACCCTCTCCACAACCTGAAGAAGTAGCTAGAGAGACGGAGAGTGCTACGATTGAGCGAGCCCAGCGGCTCGGGGCTACTACTTTTAGTGGTGGGGCTGATCCTGAGGAAGCCCAGAGGTGGATTACTAGACTGGAGCGGATTTTTGCGGTGATGCATTGTCCGCCGGAGGAGCGAGTATTGTTGGCTACCTTTTTACTAGATGGTGCGGCGTACGAGTGGTGGTATACCCTCGAGTTGTCCGGTTGGGATGTTCACAGTGTGACCTGGGAGACGTTCAGGGAACGGTTTCTGGAACAGTATTATCCTCGTTCTTTCCGGGATGCCAAGGAGGCGGAGTTTCTGCAGCTCCAGCAAGGGAATATGACAGTGGTAGAGCATGAACGGAAGTTCCAGATGTTGTCTCGGTTTGCTCCTGCTTTTGTGGCTACTGAAGCCGAGAAGTGCCGTAGGTTTGAGTTGGGTTTACGAGGTGAGATTCGAGCCGTAGTGACGGCTGGATCTTTTGCGACCCTCCGAGATCTGTCGGATGCTGCGGTGCGAGTTGAGGCTAGTTTGTCGGTGCGACGCCGGGAACCTTCTATTCCTGGAGCTTCGAGCCAGCGGACACCGAAAAGAGGTAACTTCGGTGGATCGTCCTCGTCGGGCGATGATCGTTTTGGTAGACCTGGTAGTGCCCAGAGTTCAGGATTTTGGGGTTATCGAGTACCGCCGACTCCGCAAGCGAGTGCGACGTCGGTAGCATCCACAGGGAGACCGAGTAGTGGACCAGGCTGGAATGTGTGTTTTTACTGCGGGGAGCGAGGTCATTTTCGACGTGAGTGTCCACTGTTGCCACAGGAAGGTGGTGTAGGCAGAGGAGTAGCGGAGTCCGGACAGAGTACAGCATTAGGGACAGCGGGCACTAGAGGAGGTGGTGGCACAGCCACGAGTAGTTCGAGGGGACGTGGTAGAGCGTCAGGATCTCAGGCCCGGGTGTTCTCGATGACTCAGCAAGAGGATCAGTCGACACCAGATACGGAGACAGGTACTTGTTTTACTTTTGGTTGTCCTGTTGGTTTGGTGTTTGGATTTCGGGGTAGAGTCTAGGAGTTTGCCTAGAGGACTTGAAGTGTACAGTAAGTTCCGTAGTAGGTTGACGGGAAGTAGAGGAAAGGAGTGACTGTGGAAGGAGAGAACCCCACAAGCTAGAGTTTGCCTTTAGGACTTTGTGGAGTTAGTCCGACCGTGGCCGGAGTAGTAGCCGAGGGAGATGGGTGGTTGTATACGAGGATGTACTCTATGATTTCTGTCGGGTATTGTGACATGAGGTATTGTATAATACCTTTGTTTTCTGTTCATAGAGTTTCCCTTGCGTACACCATGTAGTTGTTACACAGCTAGGGTTGGCTGTGGTGACAGTAGCTGGGGACGGAGTGAAATACCCAAGGTGGAGATGATAGACAGGAAACCTAGGAGAGGTTGTTCTTTACCGGGTAGGAGACCCTAGGTGTTGGGACCTAGCTGTGGAATTTCGGGGACGAAATTCTTTTTAAGTGGGTAGATTGTAACAACCCGTCCCGAGAATAGGGATAAGTGGAGTGATTAAGGTGTGATTAGTAAGGTTAATCAAGGGTTAGGTGGTCCCGAGGGGTCCGGGAACTTAGAATGACGATTTTGCCCCTGGGTCGGGCAGAAATGTTGACTTTTATTTCGGGTGATCAAATGGGAGTTGACCAGTGACCAGGACGTAGTTGAGGACGTTACGAATCCGTAGGCAGGTGGCACGCCCGATTCCGACATCCGAGGAGGAAGTTGTGATGTTCGGAAGGTTGAGGGCATGACCGAAATTTGAGTGAAGTAGGGGGAATAGTTGACTTTTTCTACGAACGAGTTTTGGTACGTTGACCTAGGATGGTTAGATAGATCTCGTCGTCCTGAGTTCGATGACAGGCGGCACGTATGCATCGGACTTACGATGAGTGAGATACGGGTCTAGAACGTTAGTGGCGAAACCGTTAAAATGAGTTAAAAAGAAGGGTAAATTGGTCTTTCTGCACATTGGGAATTGTGCAGAAAGAAAGAAATGGACGGTTGAGATTGAGCCACATGTGAGATGAAGGGTAGGATGGTGACACATGGCAGGTGTGTAGAGGATTCTGGTGGAATCCTGTACGTGCGCGGTCCTAATTAACTGGGGTGCACCTGTGTGTGCCCGTGTGTTGTTCTTCGACACAGATAGAAACAGGGTGAGTTTGTGAGGAGGAATTGAGGATTGATCGTGTAGGTTGATGAGTTCTGGTGAGTGAAGAGTGATCAGAAGGAGGTTGAGAGATGCTGGGGTGGTGCTGAGAAGGTGAGAAGTGTGCAGGTGGTGTGTGAGTGAGTTGAGAGCCACGGGAATTTCAGAGAAAAACAGAGAGGAACTGAGGGAGCTGGTGGTGCTGTGGCCGTGTGTAAGTGCGTTTGACCTCGAGAGGAGGCTGAGGCGACTTGACACGACCCATCCCAATCCCCCCGGGATTACCATGGAATGTGACGTGCTCCCGTCTGACAAGAGGCGCCAGACAAGGGATAACCGATTGCCATTGCCCCAACGGGCTTCCAGAGTGCGTAAGGATCGATGGAGGAGGTGTGCGATGCTCAAGTCTCTGCTGCAGTCGTATCCGGAATCAACCTGAAGGGCATTGAAAACAAAAGCTGTGAGTGGACGAAAATAAACAAGTCTGTTTAAAACATTTATAAGACATTTATGCCCCTCAGTAAAATCATATGCATGCACCAAAACCAATAATCCCATATTTATTTAGAAATAACCATTAGGGCCTTAGCCCGGAAACCAAAGCATATTTTCAATTTCCAAAAGTAAATCCAAGAGTTATTTCATCAATCCAGTAATATTCATTTATTATTTTTCCATCTCCGGCATCCCCGATGCCTAGCGTCCTAGACGCTTGACGTTCCAGACGTCATATCTCACGGTATTAAGCAACGCGTGCTGCCCGGGGTCTCACCGGGTCCATATCTCTGACATCCCCGATGTCTGACGTCCATGACGTCCAGCAATCCTGCTCCTGGATCACTATACGGTCCGGTAGCTCCGTACAATGAGCCCTCGCAGGCAATGCACCGTGACTTCTCCAGTGTCCCCGACACTTGGAGGAGACCAGGATATAAATATCCTCATATCGAGATGGTTTTATGGAACACATTTTATTATTCATTTCCAAAATATCACAAGGGCCCTGCCCCGAGTTTCCATAAAACCGTCATAAGTCCAAATAGTTGAATCAAATCCGAAATAGTTCATTCAATTCCATTTTAGGGTCCCCGACCCGAAATCACATATACAAGTCAACTGGGCTCCTGGCCCGATTCATAAGTTAACTGGGCCCCTGGCCCGATTTCATAATTCAATTGGGCCCCTGGCCCGATTCAACAATTTAACTGGGCCCCTGGCCCGATTTCACTTTATCAAATCCGTAACCGTTTCATGAAATTATATCCATCCATATTTATGGAAATCAGTGCAAATCCAGAAAACCTCGATTCACGTGCAAACACATAAATCGCCTCGAAAAGCGTGAAAACATATAAATTCACTGATATCCAAAATAAATCATATAATCCCAATTATAACAATCATGAAACAGTTATGCATGCATCGAATTTATAAAACCAATGTCCACTCACAGACC
The DNA here is from genome assembly GCA_032719365.1 of Prinsepia uniflora. NCBI lineage: Eukaryota > Viridiplantae > Streptophyta > Magnoliopsida > Rosales > Rosaceae > Prinsepia > Prinsepia uniflora. The sequence continues at coordinate 777,585 of CM064865.1, forward strand.
GTTTAACCGAGCGCCTCGATACGCGTGCCATAGGCCCTCCCGGGCCACCTCACTATCACCGGGACTCCCAATCCTGTTCAAATCAATTTAGAGGATCACTAACCTCATCATTAACATCCTATTCAAGTCCCGTAATTTTCCCGAATTTTTAAGTATTTTTAAATTGGATTTAAAACCTTCGGACATCCCGAACAATATCGAGACGGTGTCCGATCGACACGAAACCAATCCCAAAATGTTCGTTACAATGTATAGGATAAAAGTCATGTTGACCTCACCTCGAGATTCGTGCCCACGCGCCGTCACGCGCCGCCGTGAGTGGCTGCGCGTGAAAGCCACGCGCCTGCTACAGTGCTCCTTCTTCACCCGAATGACTGGTAAACGGGTCAGATTACCCGCGATAGGATCCGTTTCAAACACCCTCAATTCGATATCAATTCCATCCGTTCTTGATCCTACAACAATCACCAATCCACCAATTTCAGTTCTGTGTCCATGATTAGCATCAACCGTCGATCAATCTTGTCGACAACCCGTGATCACCCAAAACGGGTCGATCACCAGAGCTCCTCCAATCCTTAACCAAAATCAAATTAACTTCACAGGAAGTTAATAAGGACTACTACGAACTAATTAGCATAATTAATTTAACTCGACAATACCTCAATCGTCACAACTCAAGCTCGAGTTTTCCGGCCGTCCACCATGTCCGTTCACGGCCCTAGGAGCTCCCAAGCTTGCCCCATTTGATCTGGTTCGACTCGTTGAAGTTCCAGGAAGCTCAATCACTCATCAATTAGGCTTGGGCTGGCCTGAAACTGGAAATTCGAATTTGAATTCCCCAGAACCCAGTTTCGGGTTTTTGAACCTTCCTCTACCATTTTCACTCCATTTTTCCACCTCTCAATCTCAGAGAATCACTCTCCCATTCCTCTTCTGTTTCAAGTCATCAATTCCCTCAAACGACCGTGTAGGTGGTTGATCGTGTGTGGGGAACATCCCCTGTTTTCTTCCATTTTCATGTCCACCAGCCAAGGTTTAATGGCCAACTCACCGTCCACACAGCCTTGCATCGCACCAACGTCAATAAACAATCCAACAATCCCATAAACAATGGTTTAGGCCAGCAATTTGCTCCATAAACGCACCACCCGTGCGCTGGCCACGTTCCCTCCACGGTGCTACAGTAACTGTTCAAACACCCGTGAAATTACCATTCTGCCCTTGTGCAGAAAATTACCAAAATGCCCCTCACGCATCCTGACCCGTAACTCGGTCATACGGACTCCGATTGATGCGTGCCGCCTGTCATTGAATTCGTATCGACGAAACCTCCGTAACGGTCCTTGGCCCTCGGCCATCGGACATCCCGGTCAAAAAGTCAACATTTGCCCCTACATCGTCCAAATTACGAAAATGCCCCTGGACTTCCGTACATCATAACTTTCACCACGAATGTCGGAATCGAACGTGCCACCTGTCTATGAACTCGTGACGTCCCGAACTACGTCACGGTCATCGGTCAAAGTCCATTTGACCATCCGAATTAAAAGTCAACGTTTTGCCCACACCCAGGGGCAAAACGGTCATTTTGCACAATTCGTCCGAAATCGCCCAACTAATCCCAGATTAGTAAATCACAATTAAATATTATTAAATCCCGATATTCGGGACGGGTCGTTACAACCTTCCCTCCTTAAAGAATTTCGTCCTCGAAATTACCAATAACCTTATTCCACAACCACCTTGTGGAAACAATTCGACCACACATCTGTGTACACTTGTACACCCACATACTGGGACAACACCAGTCTCGTTTGTACCCAGACATCCCATCACAGTCTTACGTCATAATAGCAACAACACTCGACCACCTCGAGTGGAAATGATCACCTGATCCGCGATAAAATCGCCTAACCATTTAGCTGACTCCTTCAGCTAGATGGTTCCCTTCCATTGCCAATAAATCCTTACATTTGCTCCCGTCGGGAGTCACCAAATCTCATTTGTCAGTCCATGCTGACACCACTAGTCAAACTGTCATCACAAAACTTTACCACCCTGATAAAGCCCCAACCATCTGTCTATCCGTGACAACACCGCGTACTACATCACTCTCGATGTAGCGCAAGATCAACCACATGATCTCAATTCGCAGGGCAAGCCCATCCTGTGACATAAATAAATCTCAATGTCCATAATCGCCGACACCCTCAGCGAACCAAGACGCTGGAAAATATAACGGCGTAGTAGCATCACGCAAGGCTACTCGTGGTTACTCTGACCACCAACTCACTCATCCTGAGTGTACGTATACCGCCAACTTACTCAATCAAGTGGTGTAACTGGAACACATTGAATACCAGCCCAGCAGTGACACACATATCAATATCGGGGTTCCACTAGCCAACCGTGGCCAAGAGCACCTGCTCATACAATCACTGAACCCAGACAAAATCACTCTGCCCGGCGCACAGTATCCAATGTCCAGTCCACAATACAGCCAAACAAATGATATCAGAACCAAGCCGATTACCAACACATTAGTTACACACCACTGGTACATCCCACGTACCGCCATTAGGCACCACTCAGCCTAACCAGTATCAATCATCGTACAACGTACCCTGTACGTACCTCAATCCATCAATCTGACTATAGCCACCCGGGTCATAGCCAAACACGTTCTGGTAATGGAGTACATTTGCTCAAACCAACATGAGACAAAACGAACTCCACCCGTCATCTAGTTCCAATTCCGAATCCGAATCCGCAATTTCGTAAGAAATTCCGAATCCAAACCCAAACATCACATTTTTAATCCATTTCCAAATCCGAATCCGAAATCATTATTCCGTAAGCTAGCATTGGAATAACCATTCCGTACCCAAATCCAGTAATCCATTTTCGAGCTTCGCAATCGAATCCTGAATCGTCACCCAGAAATTCGATTCCAAAACCCAAAATCTCGTTTACGTCCATCAAGACGTAACATAACCGACCCTATCGGTTACCCGCTCAACACTCGATTGACTTCATAGGGAAGCCAATCCCAATATCCACACGTCAAAGGTTGACGAGATCCGACCACATCGGAAACCTACTCAACCGAGTCACAACCATATGGACTTCACTCCGAAAAGAAGTTCAGTCCCGTCATTTACGACTCACATACCAAGGTAAGAGTGATAAACTCTCCACCCATCTGGATCATCAAGATCACAATCCATATCCATCGCTACGTCACCCGACAAGTAATATCGCGATCCTAGATCGTCACATCGACCAAAGTCGACAACATCGCAAAACAGATCCACCTAGGATCCACACATGCTCACATAGCTAACAGTCCATCCGAAAGCTGATCGTAGGGTCTTACACCCTCAATTGAATCCTTCGCCAAATTTCCCTTGGTGGAAAGATGACCACGCATTTCACCACCAAATCCAAAATCATACACAACTGCTTGTGTCCAATGACCCAAGGCCAAACCTGGGTCCACCTACCAATACACGCTCAACGTACTGGTAGCAACAATCATCATCTGCCACGGCAGAAAATATGAAGTCAACCCTAATGACTTCGGAATACCAATCACTGATGCGGAAACGAGCACTCCTCTCGTCTCCCAATCACAACTCTCCCCGAAACGGGAGTTCCAACCACGTTGGAAACAGACATGCTCCCAATGAGATGTCAAGTCCAACCACTGGACTGCCCATGTCCATACCTTACTTGGACCACCACGTGTCCAAGATCAATCATTACTCGGACCTCACGTCCGCCAATCATCATGTATGCACACACCCCGATTCCGAACGGAAATTTCCTCAACTCTGCCTGGATGTGCATACCATACAGCTTTCGTCTCACATCTCGACCTTAACAGGTTCAATCCTCAGGTTCCAAGTGATTCACAATCACCAAATCCCACATCAATACCACGAATGGTTTCCCCGACTTTTCCAATTCCAATCATTTCCTTGTATTCTCAGGGGATATAAGCAGTACACAAACTTACCAATCTCGGAGTTGATCACAACTCCCCAAATCCACCAACTCGCATGACATAGGGAACATCGTCCCTAGATTCCCCAAGTTTCAATCATACCATTTTATCCGTTCATCACCTGTCATCATATACCTGTTAGGACTTATCCCAACACATCACGACCTCCACTGGATCCCATCCAGTCCAAGACTCAACCACCACTGAGTCGCCGATACCAATCGTCTGTTCATCATGACAGAGTCACACCCCAACTGGTGGCTCATCGTCATCACAAATACTGTCACCAGCACCAGCGCTAGTACCAGCACCAACGCACCATCATCAACACTAGTATCAGCACACAGGCATCCATACCAGTATTGGCATAAAGGTATCACCATACCAACATCCAAACATAGCACACGAACACCCATGCTAGCACACGAACATCCATGCTAGCACATAGTGTGCAAAGTTGTTACCCTGGATCTCCGTTCATTCCGAACGACGATCCCGTAACACCACTCGTACCTCACAACTATGGGTACCCCCAATTTGACCACTGGCACATCAGGATAATGGACGTTCCCTGAACATCCCCTGATCCCCAAGTGTCAAAGCCACACAAAATACCCTCGATAGCCAGTCATCTCGACACAACTGTCGACCAACAGTCATCGTTGTCAAGATCCGTATCCACACATCACTCTAATATTCGATCCGACACGGGATTCCATATTTTATCTCATAACCGCATCCGTGGATCGAATCCCATAATCCAGACTAGACTCACTAGAGTCATCCACATGGTCATCCATGACCTCAGCTACTCGTCGCAGCACAAGTTCTCACTTAAGGTTCACCTTTCGGTCCATTAATTATAAATTAGGGTTCCAAGGTCACACCCTAGGGTTCCACCGAACCCAACTGCCTTCTGCAGTAAAATCCACAACCTGACCGACCCCGCGGTCCTGACATCGTATAGACGTCCAATCCAATCCAATCGTCAACTCAACGTGGGTTCCATCGTAGGTTCCACCACGAAGGTCATCGGCTAACTCCGATGCACCAACCCCCGTACAATAGCCAACACTACTAGGGTCCAAAACTTAGACCAATACTCAACTGAGTTTCGCATTCCCAAACCATTATTCAATTGGGGTTCCCTGAACCCAGTTGTGCCCAGTGGCACAACAACCCATCATCTCATGACTGAACCGACGGTCCCACATTACCAGTTAATCGTATACAACCCCACCTGGGTTGAATCGCATCAATGCACGGCGTATCGGGCCAAACACACCCAATTCACCATACAACCCAAAACTATCTATCAGGTTGACAACGGAACTGCAGCCCAAAGAGACATCACACCCTCGTCCTTCGCGCACAAAAGAGCAAAACCTGCTCTGATACCACTTGACACGACCCATCCCAATCCCCCCGGGATTACCATGGAATGTGACGTGCTCCCGTCTGACAAGAGGCGCCAGACAAGGGATAACCGATTGCCATTGCCCCAACGGGCTTCCAGAGTGCGTAAGGATCGATGGAGGAGGTGTGCGATGCTCAAGTCTCTGCTGCAGTCGTATCCGGAATCAACCTGAAGGGCATTGAAAACAAAAGCTGTGAGTGGACGAAAATAAACAAGTCTGTTTAAAACATTTATAAGACATTTATGCCCCTCAGTAAAATCATATGCATGCACCAAAACCAATAATCCCATATTTATTTAGAAATAACCATTAGGGCCTTAGCCCGGAAACCAAAGCATATTTTCAATTTCCAAAAGTAAATCCAAGAGTTATTTCATCAATCCAGTAATATTCATTTATTATTTTTCCATCTCCGGCATCCCCGATGCCTAGCGTCCTAGACGCTTGACGTTCCAGACGTCATATCTCACGGTATTAAGCAACGCGTGCTGCCCGGGGTCTCACCGGGTCCATATCTCTGACATCCCCGATGTCTGACGTCCATGACGTCCAGCAATCCTGCTCCTGGATCACTATACGGTCCGGTAGCTCCGTACAATGAGCCCTCGCAGGCAATGCACCGTGACTTCTCCAGTGTCCCCGACACTTGGAGGAGACCAGGATATAAATATCCTCATATCGAGATGGTTTTATGGAACACATTTTATTATTCATTTCCAAAATATCACAAGGGCCCTGCCCCGAGTTTCCATAAAACCGTCATAAGTCCAAATAGTTGAATCAAATCCGAAATAGTTCATTCAATTCCATTTTAGGGTCCCCGACCCGAAATCACATATACAAGTCAACTGGGCTCCTGGCCCTATTCATAAGTTAACTGGGCCCCTGGCCCGATTTCATAATTCAATTGGGCCCCTGGCCCGATTCAACAATTTAACTGGGCCCCTGGCCCGATTTCACTTTATCAAATCCGTAACCGTTTCATGAAATTATATCCATCCATATTTATGGAAATCAGTGCAAATCCAGAAAACCTCGATTCACGTGCAAACACATAAATCGCCTCGAAAAGCGTGAAAACATATAAATTCACTGATATCCAAAATAAATCATATAATCCCAATTATAACAATCATGAAACAGTTATGCATGCATCGAATTTATAAAACCAATGTCCACTCACAGACCGTTTAACCGAGCGCCTCGATACGCGTGCCATAGGCCCTCCCGGGCCACCTCACTATCACCGGGACTCCCAATCCTGTTCAAATCAATTTAGAGGATCACTAACCTCATCATTAACATCCTATTCAAGTCCCGTAATTTTCCCGAATTTTTAAGTATTTTTAAATTGGATTTAAAACCTTCGGACATCCCGAACAATATCGAGACGGTGTCCGATCGACACGAAACCAATCCCAAAATGTTCGTTACAATGTATAGGATAAAAGTCATGTTGACCTCACCTCGAGATTCGTGCCCACGCGCCGTCACGCGCCGCCGTGAGTGGCTGCGCGTGAAAGCCACGCGCCTGCTACAGTGCTCCTTCTTCACCCGAATGACTGGTAAACGGGTCAGATTACCCGCGATAGGATCCGTTTCAAACACCCTCAATTCGATATCAATTCCATCCGTTCTTGATCCTACAACAATCACCAATCCACCAATTTCAGTTCTGTGTCCATGATTAGCATCAACCGTCGATCAATCTTGTCGACAACCCGTGATCACCCAAAACGGGTCGATCACCAGAGCTCCTCCAATCCTTAACCAAAATCAAATTAACTTCACAGGAAGTTAATAAGGACTACTACGAACTAATTAGCATAATTAATTTAACTCGACAATACCTCAATCGTCACAACTCAAGCTCGAGTTTTCCGGCCGTCCACCATGTCCGTTCACGGCCCTAGGAGCTCCCAAGCTTGCCCCATTTGATCTGGTTCGACTCGTTGAAGTTCCAGGAAGCTCAATCACTCATCAATTAGGCTTGGGCTGGCCTGAAACTGGAAATTCGAATTTGAATTCCCCAGAACCCAGTTTCGGGTTTTTGAACCTTCCTCTACCATTTTCACTCCATTTTTCCACCTCTCAATCTCAGAGAATCACTCTCCCATTCCTCTTCTGTTTCAAGTCATCAATTCCCTCAAACGACCGTGTAGGTGGTTGATCGTGTGTGGGGAACATCCCCTGTTTTCTTCCATTTTCATGTCCACCAGCCAAGGTTTAATGGCCAACTCACCGTCCACACAGCCTTGCATCGCACCAACGTCAATAAACAATCCAACAATCCCATAAACAATGGTTTAGGCCAGCAATTTGCTCCATAAACGCACCACCCGTGCGCTGGCCACGTTCCCTCCACGGTGCTACAGTAACTGTTCAAACACCCGTGAAATTACCATTCTGCCCTTGTGCAGAAAATTACCAAAATGCCCCTCACGCATCCTGACCCGTAACTCGGTCATACGGACTCCGATTGATGCGTGCCGCCTGTCATTGAATTCGTATCGACGAAACCTCCGTAACGGTCCTTGGCCCTCGGCCATCGGACATCCCGGTCAAAAAGTCAACATTTGCCCCTACATCGTCCAAATTACGAAAATGCCCCTGGACTTCCGTACATCATAACTTTCACCACGAACGTCGGAATCGAACGTGCCACCTGTCTATGAACTCGTGACGTCCCGAACTACGTCACGGTCATCGGTCAAAGTCCATTTGACCATCCGAATTAAAAGTCAACGTTTTGCCCACACCCAGGGGCAAAACGGTCATTTTGCACAATTCGTCCGAAATCGCCCAACTAATCCCAGATTAGTAAATCACAATTAAATATTATTAAATCCCGATATTCGGGACGGGTCGTTACACGACGTTGTGGACTCCAGGAACCGCGGCGGCGAGCACGGTGGTGGACGGTTGCAGGTAATCCCTTATCCTTGTAAATTTGTCCTGTTTTCCCGTCGAGTTTTGAATCGAAAGTCGTGAGTCTAGGGGTTGAATCGATGGGTCTTTAGTGGTTTAGGGGATTTAGTTGAGCCCTAGGAACCGTCTGGTTGTGTTGCCGTGACGAGAGGTGCACGGTGGTGGTTGGCGCGACGGAGGGACTCTGTGTGCCCTGTTTTTCCGTTTTGTTTCAATCCAAGAGTCGTGATCCCAGGGACTGAGTCGAAGGTTTAGACGAGTTGGATTAGGTTTAGTAAGGTCCTAGGAAGAGTCTGGGACAGTCACCGTGATGGGGGGTGACCGGAGTGGCTGGATTGTGAAACAGGGGAGTTCAGGCCGTCTGGTTCGAGTTTGAGTCGACGGTGTAGGGGCCGTGTCGAGTTCTAAGGAGGAGGGGGATGGATAGCTTAAGGTTGGACGAAGAGGATGATGAAGAGAGGGAGGAAAATGGTGCAGGCACGGCAGTGAACCGCTCTCGCCGGTTCAAACAACAGGCACTGTGTCGAGCCCGGTTTACGCGAGGTTGACGGTGGCACTGTAGCTGGCGCGTGGGGCCACGCGCAGCCACTTTGGGCGGCGCGTGGGGGCGCGTGCGGCGGTTCTGGGAGAAACGGTCAACATAGTTTTTGGTCTAGGAGTCATGGTGAGTTCAATGGAGTTGGTTTCGGGTCAATCGGAAGTTGTTTGAGTTGAGTTCCGCGAGGGTGAAAGTTTAGGGTCCCGGGTTCTTATGTTTAGGATTCGGGGAATTTTGAGGGAATTTAGGTGAACCTTCGTAGACGTGCTAGTAACGTAATTTGGCGGTGTTTGACAAGATCGGGATTTCCCGAGGAAGCCGAGGAACGGGCTGGACGTTCGGGACGCGAGTAGGGCTCAGTACTGTGAGTGGACCCTTTTCTCTAAACTCGAACATGCATAACTGTTTTCTATAATTGTTTTATGGTTTTAATCATGATTATCGAATATGTTTGGTTGGTTTTGCATTATTACACGTTTTTCGAGAAAAAGACGGTTTTGGCACGGTTTTCGAGAAAATGTTGGTTTTCGGATTTTGATGCCACATTTGGGGATTTCCACCGATAAAGGTTTTCTACTAATGATATATGGGTTATGAAATGTGATTTGTGATTACATGGGGTTTTGGTATGAAAATGGATATTTTCCGGATTTGGGTTCGGAATGACGGTTCTGAATGCCGGAATGGCATCGGACCAGTGATTTCGGATTCGGGTTTGGATGAGGATTTGGTAAATGGTTTTCAAATGGTTTTGGGATTGGATTTGCTGGATCTGATTTTTGGGTTTAAAGACCCGGATATATGTGACGGGGGACCGGCCGGATTGGGTTTAAAGACCCGGATTGAGTTTAAAGACTCGGGAGTTTAAAGACTCGGATATATATATTGATTTTCCCCCGTAGGCCTTTGAGTTTAAAGACTCGGGAGTTTAAAGACTCGGATATGATTAAGGCCTGGATTGAGTTTAAAGACTCGGGAGTTTAAAGACTCGGATAGATCCAGCAGGTTTGATCGAGGAAATGATGATTTAGTGGTTATGGTTTATGAAACAGTTTTCTGATACTCGTGTGTGGTTTCTTATGGTATTTTATAGTGTTTCTGTTTCTTATGATGTTTTATAATGATTATTTTATTAATGTGTTTATAACTGTTGGTTATGCATGTGGTTTCAAAACGGAGGGTTCAACTCGGTTTTCTTATAAAATGGTTTTTGAACTTTTGTGCTTTCTGGTCCACTCACATTTTCTGTTTTAATTGCCCTCCAGGTTGTGGAGCGAGCGCGGGGTCTTGACGCCGAGGCAGAGTCTGAGGCATAGAAGTGACGTGAGGGTTCCCAGAGTAGAGTAAAGGCTTCTGTGTGCGTGTAGTTACCGAGTTATTTTCTTTGTATGTTCGTACTATGTTTTGTAAATGCTACGCTCGGGACTTTGTGTCTAATTACTCCTGCGTTTGACTGGTTAGAATCCGAATGAGTTTTACTTGAGTTTTGTGTCGGGGAGTCAGACGGGAGCGGGATTTACCTCGGGTTTCGGGGTGAAACCGGGGTGGGTCCTGACAGGATAGCAAGCACATCCAAACACTTTAAGAGCATCTAAAACAGGAACCTTCTGATATAATTTCTCAAATGGAGACTGCATCTGTAGTGTGGCAGTAGGCATCCTGTTAATTAGGAAGATTGCCAAGGCACATGCATGATACCAGAAACAGTCTGGGAGAGAGGCCTGCTTAAGCATAGTCACAGCAGTTTCCTTTACATGCCTGTTTTTTCTTTCAGCAATTCCATTTTGCTGAGGGGTATAGGGACAAGAGACATGATGCATAATACCTTTATCACTCAAAAACTCCTTAAATTTGATACTCATGAACTCTCCACCACCATCAGATCTCAAACATTTCACAGAAACTTGAAATTGAGTTAACACAAAGGCAAAGAAAGTCTTAAAATGACCAAACACTTCACTTTTATTGATCATGGGGAACATCCATGTGTATTTTGTACAGTCATCAATAAAGAGTACAAAATACCTGTAACCTTCTATCGATGATTGAGGTGCAGGACCCCAAACATCAGAATGGACTAAAGCAAATGGCTCACTAGCTCTAGAAGTGGAGGTTGGAAAAGAAAGTTTAGTAAACTTGCCTGCTATACAAGCTTGACAAGGATGAGAGCTGGTGCAGGACTTATTAATATTGACTAGACCTATTTTTTGTAACATAACCTGAGTGATTTCATTGGAAGGATGTCCCAGCCGTCTATGCCACAGTTCATGTTGAACTTGTTTCCCAATAAGAGCTGAGTGTTGTAGTTGCTCTTTCCCAGCAGCATGTGTCTGATCTGAACAAGGGCTGGAACTGTAACTGTGTTGTGTCTTAGGTGTACCAGAAAAACAAGGAAGAGGATATAATCCTCCCCTACTCAATCCCCTGAATAGTATTTGACCCTGCACCTTTTCCTGCACAATGCATTCAGATTCATCAAGTATAACTCTGCAGTTATTGTTCTTACAGAGTTGATGAACAGAAAGTAAGTTGGCCTTAAGTTTGGGAATAAGCAGTATATTGGATAGTGCCAGTATGCCAAGTGTTGAGTGACCACTGTGTGTGATGGGCAAAGTCTCACCATTGCCAACAGTAACTGTATCAGTGGTAGGATAAGAGGCAATGTTGTTGAGAAGTTGAATGTCACTTGTCATATGGTTAGAAGCTCCTGAGTCTGCAAGCCAATATGGCATAGATGAAGAACCAGCTGAAGAGACCATAGCTGAACCGGATGCCATCATGGCATGTTGAACAGAGACAGGCATGCTAGAATCTTTGTTAGTGAGATTGAGGTTGTTTGAGAGTCCACCAGAGGTACCACATTGATTGGCCGAGGATCCTTCAGGAATTCCAAACTGAGAGGTTGAATTGCCAGAAAACCCACTGGAGATGTTATTGTGGAACTCACCAGGAAAGGCGCCTGATTTAAAATTGGTATTATACCCTCCTGCTTTGAAGGTGTTATTGTATCCTCCAAACTGCATTCTCTGATTGGGAAAGCCAATCAAATGGTAGCATTTGTCTGCTGTGTGAAACTTTCTTCCACAATACTGACATTCAACACCATTTCCTCCAGAAAACCTGTTTCCAGCACCTCCTCCCTGTGTGTTATAAGCCTGCAGACTGTTGCAAGTTCTTGCACTATGGCCTGGTTTATTACACAACTGACAAACATCTGAATTTGGACTGAACTGATAACCCCTTCCTCCTGAACCAGAGCCACGATCTCCAAACCTACCTCCTCCTCCATTGCTATTAGCAATCAGGGCTGGAAACTGTGAATTACCATTACCAGAGTCAAAGGGGAACCCCATAGGATACACTGGCATATGAGTGAACTGAGCTTGAGATGACAGTGGTAAGGGAGGAACACCACTAGGATACATCAATGGCTGAGTATTGGAAGGATTGACAGTATGAGTGAACTGAGCTTGAGATGACAGTGGTAAAGGGGGAACACCACTAGGATACATCAATGGCTGAGTATTGGAAAGATTGACTGGTCCAGAAGGCACACTGGAGACAGTGGAGGGACCAGATGCATCCTGAGTGGTTAAGGAACTGTTAGCCATCATAGCAGTCAGATTATGCATTGGTGTGAACTGTGAGGCCTGCTCCAGATCATACTCTGCTGCTTTGAGAAGAGTCTTAAGATTTGTCATGGAGCAGGTGGCTTGAGTTCTGATTATTGTCTTGATGGCAGTGAATTCAGGTGGAAGACCTTCAAGAACTGTCACTACTACATCATCATCATCCAATATGACTCCCACAGTGGCAAGGGCATCTCTGGCTGTTTTAATTTTCTCCAAATACACCTCAATTGAATCTTGACCTTTCTTAGTCCTCTGAAGATTGGTCTTTAGTTGTAGAATGTTCTGTCTATTTGAATCAGCAAACTTGGACTTTAAGCTTGACCACATTGCAGCAGCTGAAGTGCTTCCTACAGCACAAGACATGGCTCGAGAGCTCAGAGTCTGTCCTATCAGATTGATGATGTTCTGGTCCTGACCTTTCCATGTCACATAGGCATCATTGAGTACCTTAGTGAGACCATCATCAGCCAATACAAACTCAGGAGGACACCTGTTTGTACCATCAACAAAGCCAAGCAAGTGCAATCCTCCCAAAAAAGACTCCATCCGAAAAATCCAGGTAGAGTAATTAGACTCATCGAGCACAATGTTTGGCAGGAAAATAGGTGTGGTTTGAGAAGCAGAACTGGGGCCAAAACTTGGAGCGTGTGAATTCGACATATTTTCCGTGAAGGATACAGAAGGAAAAGTGAACTTAGAGCTTTAAGCAGACTAATAAGCAACTTTAAGTAGGTAAACGATCTTCAATCACTGATTTAACTTTTTCATCAATGAAGAAAACTAACAACTGATTCTTAACCACAGATTCAGACAGAGGATTTTATACAAACATCTAACTTCAAGAACGCAAGGCAAGAATTTAACAAGAAACTGATCCTCAGTCACACAGCAACCAGAAACTTCATATGAACATCTAACTTCATGTGCGAAAAACACGAATTCAACCGAGCGCAATCTTTAATACAATCGGAAGAGAAAACAACTCGAAGGTAGCAACAATGGAGGAAAAACGATTAAGAAGAGAGAAAGACGAGAGAAAGAACTTAGCTCAATGCTTGCAGGTATTTGAAGGTTGTAGTCAGGAAACTCCAGCTAGGTATCACGGATCGAGCTGAAGCTCTGATACCATGAAAACCTTTGAAGACTCTTCAGAGAGATTGAAGGAATGGAAAAGAGAGAGAAGGAGACGGTTCAATTTCTTTACAATTGATTGTATTTTGGTGTCACCGAAAAGTAAGTTGAAAAGAGAGCAAAAGGCAGCTAATATACTCTTAGCTGTGCTAAACTAGCTAACCCTATGTAATGGAGCCACGTGGCTATGGACTACAGCTCATAAACAGTCAGTTCTAACTAACTAACTAACTCCTCTAATTGCTTCTCACTGCTTGAAACCGATTGCAGGGCAGCTTGATCACCAAAACTATCACCAAACTCGTTCTTAGCTACTTGATCACCCAAACATCTTTTTGTATCATTTTTTTTTTGTATATCCTTGATTTTTTTTTTTAATTCCTAAATGGTTTCAAACAATTTCGATCCAAATCAAACCGTTACTAGTAACGGTTTATATCGAAACGATTTTATTTCTAATTTTAGAAAATTCAAACTGTATCGAACCGTTAAAATTTTAACGATTTGGATTTGGATATTAAGAATATCTGTATCGAACCGCATCGTGCCCACCCCTAATTGCAACACTTGCATATGTTTGAGCATATGTTTGAGAAAATTTATGATGTTAGGACTTAGGAGTCAATACATATTTTGTAACTAAATCCATAACTTTTTTCTTACTACAAATTAAATTCATAACTTTAAGGCGGGTTAACCCACAAACACATGCCTAATTTGAATGCCGAAAGGTTAAAAGCTAGGTTGAAGTTTGTGCATTTTTTATTCTAACTCAACTTTAATAAGTGTGTTTCTTAACTTAATCAAAGGCATAAACTTCTCACCCTATGACTAGCAATCAGCAAGTTCCATGGTGAAACCCAGCATTATTAACTATTTAACTTTGGATTAATCCCTATTAATTATAGCCCTAGCTAGCCACTCGGGTGGGCCTACTTACCCTTCATTATCTCATGCAATTGAGACAAACAAACAAACAATGTTACTTAATTATTAGAGAATATAATTAAACACTACCATTGACCAAAATTTTGAAAGGCATGAATGTTATTAAATTTTCTTTTAATAATTAATTAAAATATTATGAGATTGTGAATCTGGAAAGCGGTTAAAAATGGATGGTGTACAATATCTTATGATTATTATTTATAGTCGAGTGAGTTTAGTTCAGTTGATTCTGATATTGATTTGTAGACAATTTGTCTCGAGTTCGAACCCCGATGACATCTTTTGTATGGACAATTTCTAAAAATTCCTCTCTCCACTGTAATTAAAACAAAAGATTAAACAATTGTTTCCTACAAAGTAATATTTGCATTCACCCTCGGGGTACTGGATCTCCTTACTCCATGAATGTGGTCTCTACCATAATCAATTAATGTAAGTATGCTCCTTGTTCAAATGTGATAATTAGAACCGTTGATTTCTTATAATATTATGTAAAGATCTCCAATTTTATTATTTTTTTTTACGTACGCATATGATATTTTCACGATATTTTAATATTTTAATTAACAGTTTATTTTGATTATGTACTAATGTACTACACTTGTATGCCAAAAAATCGATAAATCGATTAAAAAAAAGCATATATCCACGTATTTTAAGATGGATGCAAACATTTTCCTATTATAAAACAGTTGTAATTAGGTGTTCTATAGTAGTCCAAGTGACTCGATACATACCCCTAGCTAGACATGGTTAGAACTTAATTAGAAGTTTAGCAAGTACCTCAAATGGAGAGAAATTAACGAAATTTGATGAATAATTAGTGTTCATACGTGGGTGGGGTACGTGGACGTGGTTATATAAATAATTAGTTAATTAATTAATTAATTAATTTAGTGTGCGATTCCCTTCCATTTGAAGAAGTCTGCTGATGGATCGGTAGTGGTTGTATATGTGTCGAGTCTCTCACATGGTGCTGAGTAATGGTGTCTCTCACAAGGCAAGGCATCCCCCATGACTCCATGAGAGGAGGGGTGACAAGTTAATTAATATCTAAGATAAAAAAAAATTAAAAAAAATGTGTCTAGGGTGCCTGAACCCTTTACATAGATTTCCCTAATAATGCTCTAATTTGTCCTTCCCTTCTAAGTTAATCAACCGAGCTCTAACGACCCTCATCGATCACTCATCACAAACATTTTTTTGGGACGTCAAATCACTCATTACAAACATTAACTATAATAAAGTCTTTTACCAATTAACATACATAATTAAGATAGGGAGCTGACCGCCTAGTAGGGCTAGTTCTGTCGGTAATAGTATTGACGTTGCATACCAGGGATTTTAAGTTTGAACATCAATGCCATAATATATGATAAGAATTTCTCCGTCGATCCATGTAAATTAATACGTGGTATTTACATATATAATAAGTCAGCCTAGCCAACTGATTAGTCTTTGACTAGGCATGTAAGTGATAAATTTACATTGTTAGTTGGCCATGATTAGCTAGTATCAAATTCAATATAAATATAAATTATTATCATAATAATTCATATAAGCGAGAAATCTCAAGTTTCACTTGTATACCGACTCAATCATAACCCTAATATCAAACTCAACACAAATAATAGTCACTCTTAAGATTCACGACTGAATTTAAAATCTTCCACGTATAAAAAATAAAGAAAAATATTATTCTATAATTGGTACATTATTTTATTAATTAGTATAGTTAGTAAGCCTAGAAAGTCATGGGCATAAGCGTGGTCGGCAGTTGCTCAATTCCCAGATACTTAAAGCTCACTATGATAGCATTGGGAAACTTGTTAAGGAGATTAATTAAATATTTAGTAGGGTATATTCTGTGGATAATTTAATAAAGTTCATGTTAATTTATGCTTAAATATTTGAAAATTACATAAATGGAAGAGATTTGTGTCAGCCATGACCAGAGCAATATTCAAGTATTTTCATCATTTCAACGTCGCATCAAAAATTTCAAAGCCTAGCTAGCTAGCTCCACCATAAACATAATGATCGAGATTAGTTATATAACTACCTTACATAACCGTATTTTAGGGTTACGTAACACTTCTATTAATTAATTACGAAATTCCTCGGGTTTCGTTCGTTTTATATATAATTAGTTGCTAATCCCTATAATTAAGTAAGCTAAAGTTTCTCTAATAATTAACACAGTACGTTTTAGTGTCGATTAGATTAATTTTCCTCTAAAATTTTTTGGTGTTAGACTAATTTTTTCGTTTCCAATATGAGATAGTGCTCCTCTAACACGATTTAAGTTGGTAATGACAATATATAACATTTCATAATGTACGGCATATATGTATATATATATTCTTTCGAGATAGTTCGATATATATGATTGTTTGATCATCATGTTCATAAGTTGAACCTCAAATTTAAACAACAAGCCACTTGGATTAAAAATTTTGATTACAAATTTAGATCAAAACATAGCGTGTTAGACTAACTGGAAAAATTAAATAAAAATGAGACGATGTTGCAAACTTGGAAGCCTGCAAATGTATAGTCAAATAAGTATAATTAAGTTTTGAATTTTTGCCTGCATTTGATCCTAATTAACAAGGTCCCTTTCTTCCCAATCCATCCAATGACCCTTCCCTCCCCTTTCTTCACGACAAAACCAATATTTTGACAATTGTATTTAAGAATCTTTTAATTCTATTGGTTGTTGAAATAAGTCATATACGTACGCGCCATAAATTTGGGTTCGTATATGTTTCTTTTAGAAGATACGGAATTTTATTGATAGAACAAAAAGACAAGGTGAAGACGAGTTTGATTGCAATAATTTGACGAAAAACATAGATAAATACCTCTAGTGAGCAGGCTCGCCATAAGTTGAACCGATCGGTTTAGAGCGAATATATAACACATAAAATAATACAACTTGAATATGCTAAATATCATTAAGGCCATTATTACTCAAACAATTAATATTTGCAATCCTAAAAAATGAAAAAAATTAACACAACCAATTCGAAATAAGAGCTAGCAGCTAGACTTATTTGCATAAATTAAACCATAATAATAATAATAATAATAATAATAATAATAATAATAAATAATAATAAAAATAAAATAATAATAATAATAATAATAATAATAACCCAATAAAAGACACTAATGAATTGCTTTCTTCGTTATCGATCGTTGTCAGCAAAAATTAGCTCTCTACAAGTAATTTTTCTTTATAGTTATTATTAATTACATTATTAGGTGATGACGCGCGGTATAAATTTATATATCACTAATAATAATAATAATAATAACCCAATAAAAGACACTAATGAATTGCTTTCTTCGTTATCGATAGTTGTCAGCAAAAATTAGCTCTCTACAAGTAATTTTTCCTTATAGTTATTATTAATTACATTATCAGGTGATGACGTGCAGTATAAATTTATATATCACTAATAATAATAATAATAATAATAACCCAATAAAAGACACTAATGATCGATAGTTGTCAGCAAAAATTAGCTCTCTATAAGTAATTTTTCCTTATAGTTATTATTAATTACATTATTAGGTGATGACGTGTGGTATAAATTTATATATCATTATTGGTGTTAGATTTCTATATTATAATATGTAAATAACTAATAATATATACTAGGTCATCCACAAATGCTAAGTCAACTGCGTCATTAACCGGTTCTTCTTTGATCACTTTCTTTAATTAGAGTTTGCTTTCTAATCATGGAAGTTATTAAGACAATGACAGCAAATATTCTTCAACATTATCTTAATTAAAGTGCTAATTAAGTCCCAAGCCCGGTTCAATTAATTAATTACCTGACATTATAAAAGTGCATGAATCTAATATGCCCGCAGCCTGCATTTCCCTAAATGATAAAAATAATATTAATATGCAGTCTGCCTTACGGGGTCGCCCATTGTTGATTTTGCTAGCACGTTTACTACTAGCTTTTACGTGCTTTATTAAATCATATCACATAATAATAATAAATAAAAAAAAAAACCGCTATCCAATTATATGATCGGGTTGGTCCAAATCTAAGGCGAATAAGGTTTATGATTTGAATTTTATATTGTGGAAGAGTTTCAAATTTTAATTTATATGTAAATTTATTTAAAATAATATTTAAATTTAAATATTTGAGACCTTAAAATATATATTATGACCAAAATACTAATTTTTTTTAGAGCCCAAAGCTTAATAAAATTACTTATTTTTTTTTACAAATAAAGTCCATATATATTATTTAGGCTTTTACAATTCTATGCAAAGCCATATATTTTTTTAATGCATTAATAGTTTTTTTTTGTTATCAACAAAACAATTGAATTGGGTTAAAACACACTAAATTAAATTTTCTCTCTTATATTATGGAGTGATATTTTTAAAAATAAATATGATATAAAGTTTATTATTTAAATTTAATTCTAATTTCGAATATAAGATGAATTATTTGTAATAATTAATATTTTTACCTATGTAATAACGTCCTCATTTATAATTAACTCCTTTTAAACGATAAAAACATAAAATTTCGCCTTACGCCTCATCCTCTATTAGGACTACGTACCCTGGTGCGTACTACAGAAAAAAAAAAAAGTTCATAGTAAACATGGCAGAAAGAAACAAAGGGCTTCAAATTATAATGTTCCTTTCAATTATCACACACTTGTAGATTTAATTAGCTAATACAAAAATATTGGAGGCCGGGGAAAGAAATTTGAGCTAGCTAAATCATATAGTCGGTCACTTATTATCGAATTCTACACAAACATTTATCGTCGACCATCATCCATGATGATCGAATAGATCGAACTTGAGCTTTCTCATTTATAAATTAAGAAAATTAACATTTAATTTTTAATATTTGTGATTCAATATATTCTTTATTTAATTACGTATTCGATCTTGTTAGTTTTTATAAAAACAAAAACAAGGTGTACTTCCAAACTCCAACCCAGATAAGGAGCCCAGGATTAAAGCCCTAGCCTGATGTAGCAGGCTCACATCTCTCTCGTTTTGCACAATCACATGATCTTTCTCCTTCAAACAAACCTAAACAAGCCTCTATAGAAAACCGACGTTCTTTTTTCTTGCCTACGTACATTCTCCTCTTTTTTTTTTCTTTTTTCTTTTGTCAAAACGTACATTCTCCCTTCACAACAATGATTTTTAATTAAGAATAGCTTTTGCTATTTTATTAATGGCTTTTTCATAATATGTTAGTTGGGGATCATTTTTTGCTCTCAAGGACGCCTCTGGTAAGAGTTATTTTTCGTTTTTTTTTTTTTCCCTTCCTTTTTTTTTCCTTTTAGTTTTTTCTTTCAATAGTTTTCCCCTTTTTTTTCGTTTGGTGTCCTTCACCTTCTTTTTTTCTTTTGATTTTTCTTTTCCTTTTTTAAACACAATATTTTATTTCTCATTTCTAAATTAAACTAAATAAATTCTCGTAACTCAAATCGAATAAGATTTATTTTTTATTAAATAATAACATAACTTCATGTATTATATTAAAGTTAAAATTTTAAATTCTAGCTCCTCGCTCTTCTCAATTTCGACCATACATATGTAGAAAGAAGACTTTTAAAGTTAAAGCTAACTAAATCAAATCATACGTATCTTCGGTCATGATACCACAAGGAAAATTGAATGGCTTGGTTTTACTCTATTAATTAAAAAAAATTAGTAGCAAAGCTAGATTATGAAAATTTAATTAATACTTTTACATCTTAAAACACATGCAAGACGTGTCTTGTGATATTTAAGAGAATTTTTCTTATATTTATTGAATAAATTACTACTTTTGAATAATTATTATTTAAGGAACTACTTATTTGATTACATTTTTTCATAATTATTTTTTATCATAGTTTTAATTTTTGTGAGCTTTAATGTAACGGATACCTTGAGAAAATTATTACTTATTTGATTAAACTTCAAAAAGAAGTTTAATTTCTGACGATCCTTATATATATAGATTTCTACCGCAAACAATTGAGAAATCTAGAATTTTACTGCATACCTGCATGTGAAACGGATACCTTGTTCGCTAAATCCTTGAGCTATATGTATCACATCGCAAACACTTTTTACTGCTATTTGCTCCTTTTGTTTTTGGCATCTAATTTGTACTCACAGGCCTCAAAATTTTGCATATGTGATGGACTTGCAAGCACTACTACTACTACTAGTACTACTGTGAAATCATGCATGGTGGAAGAGAAACATGCGCTGCTCACCTTTAAGAAAGATCTTACTGATCCCTCTGGCAGACTTTCTTCATGGACGGTTCGTGATTGCTGACTGCACTATCAAAGTCCCTCACTTTACAATCAATTGTGCAAGAAACTAGATGTGTCACATATATATTTGATAGATTCGATTAAAAAATTCATAAACAACAGCTTTACTTCTCATATCATCTATTGTGCGCAAATCTGTCGTGAATGTCACCTGAAACGAATGAAGAAGTTTATTTTCATCACAGTTGTTAGCAAGTGATCTAATAACAATAAATCTATCACACTTCGTGTCAGGAAATGAAGTTGTTGCCTGGCCTAGAATGACATTGCTTGTGCTTGGCCAAGTCGATCGATGTCTCTCCAACCATACAAACAAGTGAAGTGGAAAGTGATTCGATTGAGAAACTTTTGAAATTGCCATCATCTAACGACAGAAATTCTTGAGGTCGCTTTTGCACGAACTTTCTAATAGGACAATCGCTTCAGCTGCAGCCGCCATAGGATCATGACGCATAGACATTGGAACTGTCCCGGCATGCCCCTGAGCACCTCTCATTGTAACCTGCAACCCAGTAATACAACTATGAAATTCAGAAATATGAAACAATTTCTTCCTTTTTCCAAATCAAATGTCCATACACATTTAAACTGGAAAACCTAAAGAAACACAATATGCATTATTAATTTATCACTGCAACACATATGATGAAGAAAATTATTAAAAGTTAAATAGAACAAAACTGCTGGTATTTCAACATTTCACATCAACATTTGAGCATATAAACTGCCAGAATAAGAGAGATGAGCTTGAAATCTAATAAGATAACGTAAACATTTCACATTAACAACGAAAAAACGTAAACATTTCGCATCAACAACGAAAAGCCACGACAGAGAGGGTGAGCGAAACTGAACAAAACACAGTGACGTAATATTTAACTGAATACAAGCATACATATACACACACACAGACCAATAGCAAAGATAAAGATAGACCTCTCACCTGAACTCAATTTGAGGTTCCTCCTTAAGCTGTGCTTTCTCTTCCTCATTATCATCAACAATACGTGCAGCTGGATGCTTTCGATGATACTCAAGAATATGTACATATGGCAAACATTCCAAAAATCTTCAAACTCATTCAGTCCCACCAACTAATTGATACACAACAGAAGTTTTCCGACATCTCAATTTTTAGTGCCTGAAACTCTATTTTGGAAAATCAGCACACTCAAGACTCACAAAAACACATTTTGACAAGAGACTCACCCATGACAAAACAAAAGTAACAGGCTTGATGTATAAAATTCTCACTTACAAAATATCAAATTGGTAAGCACCATGACTATCACAACTACAATTTATTTACAACCTAAAATCAACAAACAAGAAGAAGAGGATGGAAAAAAAAATACCTCTTTCATTCTGTTCGTACCTTAACTGGCCAGCCTGATCTAAGACCAAACAGTCCCATCTAAGATAAAGCCCGAGCCCTCTGCTAAACAAGAACATACAAGGCCGTGCCCCTGCACAATATAAGACGGTTGCAACCATTTAACCTTTTGGTTTTGACATCAATAGAATCATGCCGAGCACGACACCATGAGGCATGGCCCCCATCTGCTTCCAATCACTGAATTTTAATACATACCAAAAGTACATATTCATTCTAATTAATTAATTTGGTTGTATTCGAAAAATTAAAAAATAAAATATCTATGGTCCATTCTACTAAGAGTAGATTCGCCTCTTATATATAGTTATATCATGGCCGGCTAATCTCACGCTTAGTCTCTCCCAATATCCGGAAGGAGGGCCGCAAGTCTTTTCTGAAAAAATTAGCCCCTTATCATATATATATATTAGATATTGGATCGGACATGGACGTCTATAGAGATCTTTCCATTAATCAAGCGTAGTTGAATTTTCGTCGGATTAGTTTCTGTGTAAGTGGAAGAAAAGTCACAGCTAATCCAAAGACATTAACATGTTTCTACTTTAATAAGCATCTTTTTATTTTAATAAGCCGTCCAGATACACACAGAAAATTCAAACTTCAGATATTTTATGAATCTTTGAAATTTTTGTACCAACTAAATTTCAAACTTTCCCATTGCTTTTCTTGTTCTCTATCACTTAGACTTGAACGATAAAGACAAGAGCAACCATGCTAAGCCTAAGATTGTCACATACGGTATCTCTCTCACATTCTTCAACTTTAGCAGTCGATTATGACTATATTTTCTGTCTTTTTAAGTCAAAACATCGGGAACATATTAAGCATGGTGAACTTAATTTATACACTCAAATTTGAATTTCTTTCTTTCGCGATTAAATTAATTGATTTTTCTAATTTATTTCTTCATCTATCATGATCAAAGCAGCTGTTTATTAACATGACTTTGATGATCAATACTCAAAATCCTCCATCTTAGATTATAACCATGGACATGTAGCTAGCCTTGCTTGCAAGATAACGATTCCGGTTCGAGATAGGAGGATACCAGAATGGATCACCGGGCTTTGGAGATGGATTCCGGTGAAAAGCGACTGAATGAGCTTGGATACAAGCAAGAACTCCGAAGGGAAATGGTTAGCTAGCTTGCTTCATTAATTTTATTTATTTTTTTAATACAAAATAATTTTATGTCCATCTTAAAAATCTAATAATTTTTTGTATGGAATTTGGATTGATGTCTACAGTCTCTGTTTAAGACGATAGCAATAACATTTTCATGCATGTCGGTGTTCACCGGAACACCTCTGTACGGACAAAGCTTACGTTACGCCGGCCCGGCAACTTTAATATGGGGCTGGATTGTTGTCACTTTCTTCACATGGTTTGTTGGAATCGCCCTGGCCGAGATATGCTCCTCTTTCCCGGTATGCGTAGTATTGCTTTTTTTTTTTCATTTAATTTTTATCCCATTTCCGAAATTTAAAATAAATAGCACGATTGTTTTATTTAAAACGCTATATACAATACTTGTATCCGACCCTGATGTATTGTAAGTATCTCACTTTCATAACACTTTTTTGATTTATCGAATTGTTTTTGTAAATATATTATAATCAGAGTCGTTTATTCTCTAAATCATCATGTCAAGATATTATCTGTTAAAAATCAACAAGATCATAATTCATTTCGTCAGATCTATACATATCAACTAAATAGACGGTTCACCATGATGATGTTAATTTTTACAAAAATCGCTGATTTATTTGAAATATATGAATAGCTAAACGATCTTTAATTGATTTTGTTATGGAGATGATCTTGATATAATGATTTAGAACATAAACAGTTCCGATTATGATATATATACAAAGATAATTTGATAAAAAAAAAATGGTGCACGGAGGTATTACAACATCTGAGATTTCATATATATATATTATATAACTTAGGAAACTTTTTGAGATAAAACTCGATAGAACATCTGAGATTTGAGTTGGTTTAACCAATGAACAGACCACAGGTTCTCTCTACTTCTGGGCTGCTCATTTGGCTGGACCAAGGTGGGGGCCATTTGCTTCATGGTGCTGTGCTTGGCTTGAGACCATTGGTCTGGTTTCTGCAATAGGAGCTCAGGTATCAATTCATTAATTAACTTCAATTTTCGTTAACTTACATTTGATTTGATTTAATTTCTTTAATTATTTGTTTATATTTTAGGCATATTCTGGTTCACAAGCATTGCAGATGGCGATTCTTATAGCCACCGGGAATAATAAAGGCGGTGGCTATTTTGCATCAAGAAGTGTATTTGTGTGCATGTACATGGCTCACACACTCCTATGGGGTGTACTAAATACATTTGCTTTACAACTCATAGCATTTCTCAACATCATTTCCATATGGTGGCAGGTCGATCTCTCTCTCTTTGCTCTTCATCACCTCTCATAATTACAATCACACCAATTCTTTTGTAAATTGATTATACCACGTGATTATGTTTGAACATACAGGAGGGCACTCAATTTTTTTTTATAGGAGATTGGTATAATTAAGGGCGCATTAACCAAACTTATACAGGAGGACACTCGATCAATTTTTTTTCTTTCTTTTTTTAACAACCGAAGGCAAACCTATATATTTTGTTAGAAAAAGAAATTTTGATTTTACTTGTATTCCCTTGAATCAACTAAGGATGTTACTAAGTCATCAAGCCAATTTTTAGAATATTGATTTTGCTTAGTTGTCTTTGACGAAATCAATAGTGTTGCTTAAGGTTCAACGGTTTGGGGATTTTGAACGTTTTTGAGAAGGAGAGAAGGGGTGGTTGGGTAAAAGTAATCATAAAAGAGTTTATGACTTAGGGTTTTAGTTGGTGGTGAGAGAGCTTATGATTTAGAGTAATCATCGGAGAGTTAAACACGAAGCCATTTCTCGTATATAACCCCAAAAAATGATCAGAAGCCAGTTATTATCGATCTGTAATGCTAAAATTGAGTGAAATATAAAAATACAGGTAATTGGTGGATTGCTAATGGTGATAATGTTACCGGTGGTGGCACAGCCAACACAAACAGCTTCTTATGTGTTGACACATTTTGAGACATCTCCCGAGGCAACTGGGGTCTCCAGCATACCTTATGCTGTGATTTTATCAGTGCTTTTGAGCAACTATTGTCTCTATGGGTACGATGCTGCAGCTCATCTCACAGAGGAGACCAAAGGGGCAGATGTAACTGGCCCAAAAGCCATCCTATCTAGCATTGGGATTATATCACTATTTGGTTGGGCTTATTACTTGGCTCTAACTTTCAGCATTAAGGTATCATAATAATCTCTAAAGATTGGATCTTTGCTCACTAATTTAGACATCTTGATTGTTTTTTTCAGTAGCTTAATTATGTAACAATGGTGGATGGTTGCAGGATCTGGACTATTTGTACAATCCAGAGAATGAGACAGGAGGTGCACTTGTACCGGCGCAGATTCTATATGATGCATTTTATGGGAGGTTTCAAAATTCAGCTGGAGCTGTGTTTTTCTTGTTTATCATTTGGGGCTCCTTCTTCTTTTGTGGGCTCTCTGTTTTCACCACAGCTGGCCGAGCAGTAAGGAAAAATCGATACTTATTGTAGGGCTCGGTCGTTTTGATTGGATTAGAATGAATAACTCATAAAAAAAAAATAGCGAATGATATTTCATTTTGAGCGGATTAGACGTAAAAGAAAACGTTTCTATTATGATACAACAATATTAAGAGAGGAGTGACATCTGTCTTTTATTAGGGTCGAACTTGATCCTAATATCAAGGGATGACAGTGGATAAAATACTCTTATAATCCACTTAAAAATGAAAAGACATTCACTTCCTGCTCGAAAATATCTTGAACTTGATGAGTTATCTAGGTCAATTCAGTTCTTCTGACCACCAAGCCCTTAATTTCTTGCTTCTCAAGTAACAAATTAACTTCTTGTTTGTTTTACTTTTAATGCAAGGTAGGTTTATGCTGTATCAAGGGACAAATGCATTCCATTTTCACCAATCTGGAGGAAAATACACCCAAAAAGCAAGGTTCCTATAAACGCAGTGTGGCTCTGCTCAGCCATCACAGTGCTTCTGGGTTTACCAATCTTGAAACTTGATGTGGTGTTCACAGCCATTCTCTCAGTTAGTACAGTTGGCTGGGTGGGCAGTTACGCTGTGCCGATTTTTGCCCGACTGGTCATGGATGAAGATCGATTCGAGCCCGGTCCTTTTTATCTAGGAAGAGCAAGAAAGCCGGTGTGTTTGGTGGCCTTCATTTGGGTTTGCTATACCTGCTCAATCTTCTTGTTGCCAACTTCGTACCCTCTTAGATGGAGAACTTTCAATTATGCACCAATAGCACTTGGTGCTGCTTTGGCATTGATCATGCTTTGGTGGGTTTTGGATGCAAGAAAATGGTACAGAGGACCTGTAAGAAACATTGATATACAAAATGGAAGCCATTAGAATATCCGAAGTTATAGACATTCGGGTCACGCACGCTTGGTGGGTTGGGTAACGACCTAGTCCCACTCAAAGAAACAACATTGATAATTAGAGCCACAAATCATCACCTTTTTAACCAAAACGTGACAACATCAATGTCTGGTCTACGAAGCCGCATCTTTATTGCATCAAACCACTTCTCTTCTCTTGTTCTTTTGTATGCATGCATGTCAATAATCGGCGATTCTTCAATAAGAGCGCACGGGTCAATTCAAAATTCTTTTAATAACATTAATCGCGTGTTTAATTTGAATCGGAAATCTTTTAAGAACACTAATAGCGTGTTTAATTTGAATCGGAATTAGATGGTGTACATACTGATAAGGATTCAATTAAAGACATAATGCAACTAATTTAGGTACAATTTGGTTCAATTCCCCCCTTAATTATTTTCGTTAAGCTTTTCTATCTTCTATTATACAGGCCGGCCAGCTGCTTCAAGAAATTTTTAATTAATCTGTCTAATTCTCTAATTATGTTACTCATATCGATGTGTGTTTCATACGTGCATCGATATATGTAACTCGTCAATAGAAGTATATTACCACTAGAAAAACAAAAACACAAAAGAACATACAATTAATGCTTAAAAGAAAATATAAAAGAGACTTAAAAATTTTGAAATTACAGAGTAAAAAGAATAAAATAAAAACTAAAAAGAAATAAACGAAGCAATTAAGATTTTCACAACTGCATAGTCGGCACAATCCAGATTGGAGGTAGAATGCTTCTCTTCACTAGGGTCATAGCAGGGTTGCTGTAAAGCCTATAAGGCTGAAAATTGATAGTTCCACTTTTGAGGTCATACACACCCAAATCATATGCTCAACGAGAGCCAACACCCAGAAGTACACGATCATCATCGTGATTGAAGTATATACAATCTGATTGACATCCAGGAATAGTTGAAGCTACTATAGCTATCGAAGTGTTATCGCCCAAAAAAAGGGTAATATCACCTAAGCTATCTTTCTCGATCCACTCCCACATGTCATCATCTAGTCGAAAAGCTTTAAATTGTTCTGTCGTACGCTTTGCATGATCAAGAAAATCATAATCAATATACCGATGAACCATTAGCGGTTCCTTGTCATTTTAGTTCACCATGTATACCTTCTTAAAGGATTTTTGTCCTACTTTGGGTGTAATCAATCTCACATTGGAGCTGGGTTGAGATGTCGACGAATCAACTGATAAAAGTTGGCTGGAATCAGTAATGGCATAAATTTGTTCTCTGATGGGAACAACTGCCGTGGTTTCTTGGTTTTCAACGTAAGTGCATGTTGTGTCTTTACCAAGTCTAATAAAAGCCAACTTCAAAATTATTTCGTATATAACCACGACAAAACTGGATCCGCTGAAAGTGTAGCTTTAAAGATAACATTGCTTCTATCTCTTAACAAATAATTGCTTCATCATCTTATTCCAACTTGGAGGAGCTAGTGCAAGAAGGCAAATGGTTGAATTTTCTTTCTTTCGCATGCCTTTGATCCTAGAGAATGGATTTATCAATTTTCTTTATTTGGTAGAAAAAGAATAGAATTTTATTTAGTAAAAAAGAATAAGATTTTACTCCTTCAAAGAATAGGATTTCACTCCTTCGAAGAGTAGGATTATACTCCTTCAAAGAAAAGGAATTTAATCCATGGGAGAATATGATTGTTTTTGGGTACAGGTATAACTATAAAGAATAGGGTTTTACTCCTTTGAAGAATAGGATTTAGGTTTGGAATGATAAATTATCATATGATAGTATAATGCCATCACGTTGTACATCCCATTTACATTCATAATAAAACTGAAATTAAATACTCTTAAAAAATAATAATAAATAAATAATAATCAACGAATCAATCTAATTTGATCGGTTTGGTTAACTAACCGATGGTCATTTTATTTTTAAAAACACTTGAATGATTTTTTATTTCATTTTTTTGGGGGTTCATATTACCACCAATATTGCAAGGTTTAACAAATATTTTTAATTTATAGTACGATTTTGTGGTATTTATATTCACTTGTTGCACATGGGGTCTCAAGTTCGACTCTTGTAAGGAGCGGGTTTGATATTCAATATATATAATGTAATCTCTCTCCCCCTCATATTCTTGTATCAAAATAATATCCCCGGTTTATAATTAACCCATTTGAAGCCACATTTTTTTGTTTGAGTATTACCTAGGGGACATTGTGGAGTAACAACATGTAGCTTGAGATGAAGAAGGATGATTGTTGATGGTGGATGAACGGAGTAACAACTGTTGGAATATAAGCTGCTAACTGGAGCAGCAATCACCAATAGACTAAGCTTCTAGATTGTATTTGACAACTAGGAACTAGTTACAATGGAATATGAAAGTGTGAGGTGTGTGAGTGTTACTTAACGAGCAAGAAAAAGTGTAAAAACGTGTGTAATAATGTCACATGCATTCTAATCGTTTCTAAGTGAGTAAGAACAGTGAGTGTAATGCAATTCATTCAATATGATCAATAGAAAGTGTGTGAGTGAGTAAGAAGAGTGAGTGCAATGCAATTCATTCAATATGATCAATAGAAAGTGTGTGACTTTTCTAGACAGTGAGAGCTCCAAGTATTAGTCAGATTTTCGTCAATGTGCATTTTATCAAACACTTGGTGTACATCTCTGCAATTCAATGCAGAGCATCAGAAAATCCTCACTGTAATCATCCATTCTCTATTCAATATAAACCCTAAAATTAGCATCCAATCAATCAATCTAATCCTATTTTAACCCAATCGTTTTCAGCTAAAGTTAGGGTTTGAGTTTCATACCTCACTGTGAAGTGTTTCCACTAACAATTTGCAATCTATTCCTCCTCCACGAAGCTGCTGGGTGTTTGAAATCCAATATGGTATCAGAGCTCTCTGGTTCATGATCAGAGTGTTGGGGCATGATCTGTGAACTGGTTACAAAGTTGTGATTAGGAGTTATACCTGCAGTGAGCTAAGGGCTCCTCTATTTGATATGCAGTATTAAAATGCATACCGTACTTAGAGCTCAAGACTTATGGGAGTATGTAGATCATGGATTGAATGCTGATCCAAGAAATGTTGAAGGAGCTAGGTAGCAAACTGTGTAGACTATATCAGAGATGCAAGAGCTCTAGAATACGTAGTCTTCTGTTGTATGCTCCATCGTATCCAGAATAGCAAATGAGGAGAGCTCCAAATCAACATGGGATCTATTGAAAATAGAATTTCGTGAAGATCAAAAAGTAAGGTTAGTAAAACTACAGACGAGATTTTGAATATATTATAATGAAAGATGATGAATCTGTTGCTGCATACTTATGTAGAATATATGCTATTGTTGATCAAATGAAATTCTATGGTGAAGTTGTAACTGAAACTAGAAAATATCTTGATAAAGTATTATCTTATAATCCACTTAAAATGAAAAGACATTCACTTCGAACTCGAAAATATCTGAACTCGATGAGTTATCAAGGTCAATCCAGTTTTTCTTACCACCGAGCCCTTAATTTCTTGTTTCTCAAGCAACAAATTAACTTCTTGTTTGTTTTGCTTTTAATGCAAGGCAGGTTTATTCTGTATCAAGGGATAAATGCATTCCATTTTCACCAATCCGGAGGAAAATACAACCCCAAAAAATAGGTTGCTATAAATGCAGTCTGGCTCTGCGCAGCCATCACAGTGCTGCCGGATTTGCCAATCTTGAGACTTGAACAGCCATTCTCTCAATAGCACTTGGTACCCTCTTAGATGGAGAAATTTCAATTATGCACCAATAGCACTTGGTGCTGCATTGGCATTGATCATGCTTTGTTGGGTTTTGGATGCAAGAAAATGGTACAAAGGACCTGTAAAAAACATTGATATACAAAATGGAAGCCATTAGAATATCCAAAGTTATAGACATTCGGGTCACGCTTGGTGGGTTGGGTAACGACCTAGTCCCACCCAAAGAAACAGCACAAATTAGTCCCTTCTTGTGCAACAGTGGAAAAAAAGGTATGAAATGGCTGTTTATTTCGGATTTATGATACAAAAATTTCTTGGGACTCCATTGGGGATGACCAATGCTGCATCAGTGACTCTACTGTCAGCCTCCGTGTGGCACTAAGCATAGATATGAAAAACCGGCAACCATCGATTTTGTATTCTTCAAGAGGATTCCTGTGCCCGAAACTCCTTACATTTACCTGAAAGATTCTGCGTGAGTCCAAGAGCAAGAACAAGATAAATAAAAATTAAACCAAGAAAAGACTACAGAACATATATACACATACCGCTGAACTGAGCCTGTTCATGTTTACAAGATGATCCCTCCAGAAACAATCAAGGGTTTTCACAAGAACTGCTCTCTGTTTTCAGATGAAAGAAACCAACTGTTAACAGAAGTACTATCACTAACCATAGAGCAACACATTCGAACAAGAATGGGAGAAATATTTTTGTTTTTGAAGGGAACATAATCATAAGACTGAATCTAAGTTCGCATTCATCTATCACATATATAGAACAGTAAATAATAAATGATTGATGAGAAGATTCTTACTTCAACTTCCTTCACATATGCATCATCATAACCAGACTCTTCAATGACATCCAGATACGAAGCGATCAAAACATCTCCAAGGTATTTGCGGAGGAGGTTAATAGTGGCATTGAACCGTCCACTCCTACATAAGGCATAACAGGGGATGATAAAAACTTGTGGGATTGTAAAAAGGGAAAATATATAACACACAAAAAATGAAAAAAAATCATGCTTAATTATTGGGATGTATGCGTGCATGGGCACGCACACACACAAGTAGAGAGTTCACTTACGTATTCAAATCATAAGAGGATATAACAAGCCAGCGTTTCAATGACGAGCTCTTCTTGCGGATTCCTCTGAAGGAATTTGGAGGTCTTGGCAAGTTTGGAAGGTGAATGTCATCAATATCTATAGATTTTAGTTCATGTGCGTGTAAAAGAGATTCTAGTAAAGCTTCCTCCGTAATACCTGCATATGAATCTGGAGAAATTCCGTTCAGAAAATATTTATGCTAACAAAAAAAACCAGGAAATACACGACAGGGTGTGTCAGCTCACCATCCAATAGCTTCCCAGAAATTGTTATAAACTCCTTCAAAAGCTTACCCAAACTCCAATTTCTTGGATGCTATTAATCAGCAGGGGATCAGTAAAATGAATTAGTTAACATAGGTATATAACATGCCATTTGAAAATTGCGTACTTCATATACTACCTTCAGTGCGTCAACATTTCCAAAGACAATTTCATCTATCACTGCTTGTATGTACCTATTAACGAATTTCATTGAAATCATGAACAAAGATATTGCGAAAAATGTGATACTTACAAAATCACATCCAATTACAAGCATTTTGTGTTGAACTAAACAGTTAACTTACAGCTGTAGAATATTCTATAATATTTATGTTCCTTATTTGGATACTTAGATAGGAAGTAATATACTAGAATCAGGATAGCATCAATCAGAACAATTGTAGAGTTGACTTTCCTAGAATAGATACTTGCCTAGAATAGGTTGTTTACTATGTATAAATATTATCTTTGAGATGAATGAAGAATTAATTCAGCCAAATATCAATTTAAATAATAGATTTTAGTATAAACAATAAGAAACTCAGCTAGATTTATTAACAAATCATGCTAAGGGGTATACATAAGCAAAGGGGTAGCTGACACAGCATATATATCTTTCAAGCACTCGCACAATCTTTGGAATAACGAGTGTCTATGAATAAATATCAGACACGCAATGTGCTGTTAAATTTTGATGATAATTAGATAGGAAACAAGATTGAAGTCATCGAGATCAGAAACTTACAGGAGTATATGCTGGGAACAACTTTCATTGTCACCAGTTAAAATAGATTGTCTAAGTCCATACACATGCTTTCTCTGCACCTGGAAGCAGAGCACAAAACAATTTAATGAGCAACAAAGCAAGAGTTATCATCAGACAAAAGGATACTTTCTCCTCTTCTCCCCTCTTTTTGAATTTATGCATGTAGAGCAAGATAAATTACTTATAGTTTGCTAACAATTAAGATCTCCTTGATTTAGTACTAAAAGCATAGAAAGAATAACAGAATCCAATGGTCTGCTCATGGAAATCTCCAAATTACAAAGTCTAATATAGTGCTCTCCAGCAAAGAAACTTCAGAAACAAATAAATGATGTGAGCAGAAACAAGTTTGCTCAATGTTTGCAAATTGTGAAGCAGTTATTACCCCAACAAAGACATCGTTATTCCAAAATCTATACCTCCAATACTTCATCAAACTCAACAAGGCTCTTCCTTATGCCAAAGAAGTACTTCTCTGCATTAATTTGCAGGGCCAGAAGCTTAAAGTTGAAATGGTGAAAGTTAGTAATAAGCAGATAATTCCAGAAACCACAGAGAGAGAGAGAGAGAGAGAGAGAGAGAGAGAGAGAGAGAGAGAGAATAATCATGTGAAACATGATTAATTGAAAGGCCATCAAACATGCTCAAAAGAGCAGACAAACAAATAGCCAATTACCTGTTTAACAATTGCATCACCTTCAATTGGTAAATCCTCATCATTGGTAATTTTGGAAATAAGTCTGACAGCCCACTCAGTGTCAAAATTAAACTTCTGAAACATTTCGTCCTGCAAGCTATATTACATAAACAAACACATGGTAAGGTGTGGATCCTACCAAAACATCAGTTTACACTAGTCTAAAAACACCAGTTGCAGGCCAGCATTTATACTTGCAATAGCCACGAGCTGGACCAGGAAGTTGCATGGTTCAAAGCAGGCTAACGATAAAAATTGTTTCATATAGTGGAATCATGCCTAAGCATCTGCCCAACCAGTCTGACTGGTCAGTTTGGTTTTTAAAACATTGATAGTTACAAAGCAATGTTGAGTGAACACATGAGAGTTATGATAACTTGGTCCTGTTTTTCTATGGTTTTTATTACAAGATCATCTCAATAAACTTTAATGAACAAAATAATTAGAGCCACAAATCACGTCTTCGTGTGAGCATATGCAAGTCTGAGTGTGTGCAAGTCTACAACAGTGGGGTGAATTACCTCACCATGAATCGTGTTGATCCGGGATCACCTTGCCTTCCTGCTCTTCCACGAAGCTACAATACGGAATGACCATGTTATAAAAGAATCAGATGTTAAATATAAATTCATTTCATGACAAACATCATGCTTCATGAGTATTTGGTAGATAAAATCTATTCAGAAAATCTATCCCAAAAACAGCTCACCTGGTTGTCTATTCTCCGAGACTCATGCAAAGATGTTCCAATGACATGTAGACCCCCAAGCCTTTTCACTTCAGACCCTTCTTTTAAACAGTGTACTTCACAATCCTTCAGAACTGACAGATAAGCAAGTGCAATTGTAGGGCCAAGAGGGTACACCTCTGACTGCTCATCAAGAAGCTTCTCTAGCTCTTTCAAATCTTTTGACTGACTCAATTCTACAGACTCGGATATCATAGACTTCGCCTCCTTATATGTCCAGCTTTTGCCTTCATTTTTGCAAACATACTTAGCTGCAGAATCCATCAATAATTAAGAGAATATTAAAAGATATTTTATATTGATGACTTGTATGCAATAATGCATCTATAGGAGCATGAAATATTGTAGCGAGAGAGCAGTCACAAACCCATTAACTTTGTCTTTGCCAGAAAAGCTAATGATGATGGACCGACCTCTATCTTGGATAATACCTACAACAAATGATTAATTAGAAACATTATCATTTTGCACTGCACCTTAAGTAACAACAATGAATCACCTTTTGAGAAATTGCCTCTCCATCCACATCAACATTAGGAGCTTCTCGTGTCAGGAACGAAAGTAAACTGCCTTCTATGATCTCTTTTGCAAGCATCTACAATCATAAGTACACAACAAATTAAACCCTTTCTAGTTTCTAGTTTCTACTTATCCACATATGTTCCAAATTTCAAAGATTCCTTGATATAATGTGCAGACTCATTTCTGTAGTACATTTTGAATGAAATAACAATGGACAAGGGCAACTACTTTTGGATTTCCTCCAAGAATTATGTCGGTGCCTCTGCCAGCCATATTGGTGGAAATGGTAATGGCATGTTTTTGTCCTGCTTGGGCAACAATTTCAGCTTCCCTTGCAGCATACTGGTAAGAAAAGTATACAACACAACATTAATGTAAAAAGAAGCAAACTCTCAAATTAATATAACAATAAAAAATGATAGCTTGCATCCATGTGTGGTCTAATTAAGTTCATTTCAATCAACCTTAGGCCGTGCATTCAGAACATTGTGGGGGATATTCTGTTCCTTCAGCAGATCAGATAAGTACTCAGAATTCTCAACACTGCATAAGATAAGACATTATTGTTATAAGTTCGCTCACTTCGGAATACTCAAGACAAGAAGTTGACCAAAATAATTATGTCTTCTTAATGTACATGTATGTATGCATATATATATATATATTTATATATATATATATATACACAGAGAAAATATGATTAGACAAATCAAATTCAGGTAATTAGCTTCAAGGGTATGCCATTTGGTCCAAATACCATGCAATTTCAATGAAAGCCCATGCAAGAACATGGCTCCACACACATATAAGCATGTTGAAAAACTGAAAAAGTATGAAATAGGAACTAATTCATGTATGTCTGACTCAACTCTATTTTGTATCTCAAGCTATTCCTCCATGACCTAATGAACTAATTTACAATGTGGAATTTTGTGTTATATGAGGTACCAAAATGCTTCATTATCCATGAAATGATGCACACTCCTGTGGTCACAATAGTACAAACCTACAAAGTTTCACGTGCTCGAACGTTATGGTTACTGACATATGTGGATGTAACATAGGAGCAGATCATGTTAAAATTAAAGAAACCAAATGGAAGCATTTATGCATATTAAACTAAATTTACCTGGTGGTCCCAACCAAAACAGGACGTCCCTGTCTGAACATGAATTCCACTTCTTGACGAACATATTCCCACTTCCCTTGAGCAGTCTAAAACAATATAAACCCAAACCTTGTCATGTTAATGATAAAAATTTAATTGGAGGTGTGGATATCAGAAAAAGAATTAGGATAAGAATTAAATAGCATACCGCAAAAGCTTGAATAGGCAAATCAATACGAATATTTGGCAGATTAGTTGGCACTTCAATGACTGGGACTTGGAACATTTTCAAGAACTCTTTCTCCTGAAATGATTAAAGGAGAATTTTACATGACTTATGCAATCATGAATATAAGTTTGCAGAAAATTTCCTTCGAAAAATAAAATGTAAGACTGTAAACAGACATACTTCAGTTTTTGCAGTCCCAGTCATCCCTGATAATTTTGGGTAGAGCTTGAATAGAGATTGATATGTGATTTGTGCCACAACAACCGAATCAGCCTAAGAAGTATACGGATATTATAACTTTGAGCTTGGATGTTATATATTCCATGTAATGAATTGGCGGTGCAAAAATAATATCAGAGACTAAATTGTCAAATTCTGAGATGTACCTGAATCTTCACGCCTTCTTTAGCCTCCACAGCCTGATGAATCCCTTCAGACCACCTTCTCTTCTCTTCAACTCTGCCAGTCAGCTGCAAATAGCTTACCAACTTTCAATTTTTATTTCACCGGGACACTCAATTTATACTTGTTAGCATCATGAATTTATGATCCATTTTTATTTCTATGATTCTATTTCTTCTTCTGTCAATATAAGTATGAGGATGATTATATTCAACACATTTCACAACTGTGTTTGGTACAAATTATAACTCACTGCTCAATTGAGGCTAGAGAAACGTTACAAGATTGGCGTTTCCTTAATTTATTTAGGGCACCTAAAATAATGGTCCATAATACATTTTATCTTTTGGAAATACTATTCCACAAAATACAAATATAATCATACCTCGTTAATTATGAGAGCCTTCCCATTTCTGACAATATATTGCACATCCCTCCGATAGAACTCTTTAGCCTTCAGCGCATTCATCACAAACCTAGACATTTCAAATTTCACTGCTAAGTAGGGAAGTTGAGACAAAACATATGCCTATATACCCCATTTTCCAGAAATTAGAGTAGATTCAAATCCTTAATATTCAACAGTTCCACTGTAGGTACCAAGGATGATGAAACAGAGAGACGAAAGATATAAACAACATAAGTGAAACAAACAGAAAAAAAATTAAAAAGAATGTTTAAACAAAATAGCGTAACTACCTATGACTACGAGGTACAAGTACTATGCCTACACACAGAGCAGAGAACATTGACAATTTATTTCTTCATTGCCCAACTTAGCTTGAGTTTTGGAACAAGATCATTTATAGAAGAAAGATTGAGTTTGGTCATTCCAACTTGCTTACAGATGAACTTCTTGTCACCATTGAAGTTTCTTATGAAAATTAATTCATAAAATGAAGGTGTTTAAAAAACAAATGGCAACATATTTGTAACTTCTCCTTCCACCTCACCCCACCCACCTCAATATATATAAAATACATTCAGATTAATAATAACACATATACACCTCACCTAGCCCAAGGATCATTTTCATCCCATAAGTCATTTGTTTCAAGGGCCATCTCAGCAAGAGCTATTCCATCTTCAGTCAGCTCAACAGAGTTGTCTTTAAGTTCTACATTGTAATGCTTCAAAACAAGTATTACGAAACATATAAATTATCCTCAGCACATAAACAAATGATGGGGCAAAATGAAATAAATAGCTGCAGCAGTTCATCTGAAAACAAAAGGACAGTGACTAGTCTCACAATGCCTCGCACAAGCAAATCTGCCACTTTAGCAGCAACAGGATAGCGTGCAGCATCTTTACTAGCCTGAGATAGAAGGACAAGATCAAACCATCAATATCTACAATAATTGCTCTTTCTTGGAATGAAATCAAACATTATAATGCTAGATGAAGCTACTACTAAGCAATTAAGATTTAAACTATAACAGAAGAAATATAAAAAAATGTACTACCTCCCCACTAATTAGCAATGGATTTCGTCCTTCATCAATAAGAACTGAGTCAACTTCATCAACTATTGCAAAATGAAATGGCTTTGGCCTGGTTTTACACAGTAAAATTCCTAATTATTCAAAAATTAATAAAACCGAGTATCCCTGAAACTAAACTTATTTGAAATGTACCATTTCATGACAAGTTGTCCACTGCTTGCAGCAAGGTTATCTCGTAGATAGTCAAAACCAAGTTCCTGAGCAAATCATTATGAATAAGAAATCAGAAAAGAAAAAAAAAAATCCTTTTGGAAAGAGTTGCACTAATTAGTCCTCTCCACCAAGACTAGCAAACATCAAAACACTAAAAACTAAAAGAACAAAGGTTTCCAGGCAACGACCGAAAAACGTGACTCCAACAAGGAGTAGAAATGACTTACCGAATTATTAGAGTATGTTATGTCACAGCTATAGTTGGATCTCCTCTCTTCAGCTGTCATCCCCCTCTATTTTGTAAATAGGAATATATGCAAAATATAGATATCAAAATTGCAGTATATGCAAGGCTATCATTTGCAGGCTGTCATACCCTTCTAATCACGCAATTAGGAATTAAGTCTATCGCAGCCAAATTACCTGAACAAGACCAACAGTAAGACCTAAGAAGCGATGAACACGACCCATCCACTCAGCATCTCGTTGAGCAAGGTAATCATTTACAGTCACCACTATGAAGAGAGATGGATTAAATTTTGAAACTTTCCAACAAAAAGCAAGTAATTTTCAAAATTTTGCAACAAACTGCAGATGAAACTGGCACATAAGCATACCAGTGCAAACAATTTGGACATTATTCCCATTTACAACTATATTTATACAAAAATCACAAAATTTCTATCAGAACGAGAACAGAAAATGTACCATGAACACCTTCACCAGTCAGAGCATTAAGATATGCTGCTAATGTGGAAACCAACGTTTTCCCCTCTCCTGTTTTCATTTCTGCGATGGACCCATCATGAAGCACCGCCCCACCAATAATCTTGCATTATCATTCACAACATGTATAAACATGAAAAAGTAACATTGAGTTAATAAATAAACAGAAACTTACTTAGGTCGATGAAGCTATATGTACACGCACAAATGTAAGTGCGAAGTGCGAACATAATTGATTCATTGAAAGTGAAATAGGATACCTGCACATCGAAATGCCGCATGCCAAGCTTCCTTTTTGCAGCTTCACGAACAACAGCAAAAGCCTCTGAAAATATTCATAATTGAAGGAACACAATTACTCAAAAATTTAAAAATCCAATTATGATAACGCAAAATCTTGTAGTTAGAGAAGATTTCAACCAGCTTGGATATCGGAAAGTGTCTCCCCCTTCCCCAGCCTTCGCCGGAACTCTGCAGTTTTAGCAGTAAGCTACAAAAAACCAAACACCATACGTTGTTCAAATAGCCAAAATAAATCAAACAGAACAAACAAGTAACTAAAGCAACAAACCTGGTCATCGCTGAGTCTCTGTATTTGGGGTTCAAGGGAGTTAACAGAGCTCACAAGGCGGTAATAGTCCCGAACAACCCAGTTGTTTAAACTAGTCACGTCACTCCAAGTTTTTCTAACAAGACCCAAATTTTTCTGAAACGATCGCAACCCACGCCCGCATTTCATCAAACAGGAGATGGGCAGTAAAGTGAAGTGCATAGCGTATTGGGAAAAAGTGGATTTACCTCAAGAGACGCAACAATGGGCTTGCGTGTGAGCCTGAGACGTCGAGGTCGAGACGAAGTAGAAAGGGAACAAAAGGAGGAGGCTTGGTTGGTAAAGACGAGGGTTGAACGTTGTGGGAGTGGTTTAAGGGAGAGGAAAGAGGGGTTCTGGAGACCAGGCAGGGTAGCCATACCATTCATACGAAGCTCTGGCCCTCTGGAATGGAATGGAAGTAAAGCAAAGTACAAAGCGGGAACTGCTCAGCCACTATTGCCAAAGCATCATGAGTG
Organism: Prinsepia uniflora; assembly: GCA_032719365.1. Taxonomy (NCBI): domain Eukaryota; kingdom Viridiplantae; phylum Streptophyta; class Magnoliopsida; order Rosales; family Rosaceae; genus Prinsepia; species Prinsepia uniflora. Next base: position 817,473 of record CM064865.1, read on the forward strand.
AGAGAACCAAACCGACCACCGTTTAAATCATCAAAAGAGATGCTAAATAGGGAAATGAATTTTTTTTTCCTAAGTGGAATGAAATGAAATGAAGTTGAAATTATCCCCCAAATAAAACATGAAATGAAATGATGATACTAGGTGAAATGGAGAAGCTTTATATACTGTGGGCTAAATGGAGAAGCTTATATACATATATATTTCCGTGGGCAGGGAAATGAAAATATTTTGAGGGATTTTTTTTTTTAGCTTTTTAGTTTAAATGCATGGTGAACTCGTACATTTGTCACACTTTGTGCATTATATTCGTTATTCGTTCATTTAACAGCATCAAATGGCCTAGTGGCGTCATTCAACTCCATTTTCATCAGTGTCGTCTCCTTTGCCGTGAAAAAATCTATGTGATATCTACGTAAATTAAAATATAAAAAATTGAAAAGGGGCAATTATGGAACTTCTATAGTTTTCTTCTTCCTCTTCCAATTCATCTCACCTCATTAACAATTGAAAACTCTAAAAAATTTCTCCAATTTCATATTTCTTATTTTGTGATGCCACATTTCTTTTATGGAGCCGAAAATCTATAGAGATTATAAACTTACAGTTCAATGAACCCTAAAGAGGGAAGACATCAAAACAAACCATCTTTATTGGATCAATTAAAAAATGCGATCAATTTACATTCTGAGCAATAGGCTCAGATCGGCAGGGCACAAGCTATTAGGAGTAGAAAGATTTGCATTTTCAGCAGCAGTATCACACTTCCCTCCCTCTTCGAAACATATCATTTTGCAAATCCATCGCCACCAAAATCCCATAAAAGCAAGGTCGTGATGATTCTACAGTCTCTTACCTCATAAACTCATGTGGTTTATTGCTGGAAATCACCCTCGGAGTATCCAATAAGGTAAAGCTGCGATCTTTGGAGAAAGCCGACTCAGTTCTAGTTCTTCTGAGAGACCATGAATTCTCCAGCACCGACATCACAAAGCTTGTCAAAACACACCCATACATTCTCATCGCCGATGCTGAGAAAACCCTTCCTTCTAAGCTTGAATTCTTCTACTCGACTGGGATTTCAAGGAAGGACCTCGCTAGAACTCTGAGCAACGATTCAACCTTTTGAAGATAAGCTTGAAAAACTAGATAATCTCATCTTATAATTTCCTCAAGAGCCTCGTCTTCTTTGTTAAAAAGTTTATCCATATTTTGAAGCACGAGATGGATTTTTAGGCAAAATTCAACCAAAAGGTTAATCCATAATATCGAGGTTTTGAGGGAATTGGACATGCACCAATCTTCAATTCCTCTATGGCTAGCAATTGCTCCCAATATCTTGATGAAAATCATGAGTTGTTTAGTGAAATTGTGGGTCAAGCCAGAGATTTGGGATTTGACCCCATGAAATCAACTTCTGTGTCTGCCATACGCGTATTGGCTAGGACGAATTCAATTTGAAGAAGAAATCAAGAGGCATATAGGAAATATGGTTGGATAGAGGATGACATCGTTCCTACTTTTTAGGTCCTGTCCTCTGTGGGCGTCTGCCATTGCCAAATGTCCGGCCATAATGGGTTTGAGCTTGGAGAAGAGAATCATACCGAGGTGTTTGGTTTGTAAAATTTTAGTAGTGAAAGGTTTGGAAGATCAAATTTTGAGTTTGGGGACATTGGTTATGCATGTTGAGAAGCTGTTCTTGGATAGGAACAACTTGGAATGTTGTTTCTGAATATAATGGAAGATTTTATGGCTTTCTTAAATCATTTTTGTAACGTTGTTTCATTCTTCTCGCATAACTTTAATTCTCTCATCAATGCCTGCATGAACATAACCAACAAATACAAAATTCTATAATCAATGTCAATCTAAAAAATTTGGAAAAGAAAGAAATCTGAAAATCTGGAGAAGGAAGAAATCTGAAATTTGGAGAGGAAGAAATCTGGAAATCTGGAGAAGGAAGATGAACAGCTCTTTGGTTTCCCAATCATCTTTCTACATAGACTCTTACGTGTGTCAGCATGTCAAAAATTCTAATTTTATCCTTATTTTTAACGGCCTCTTAACATTTGTAACGAAAATGGAGCTGAGTTACTCAACTCGATCGTTTTATGGTGTTAAGTGAGCAAATAACGAGTACGAGGTTAATGTGCATTTAAGTTAATAAGTCTTTTTTTAATACTATGATACTAAGAAAAGTGATTACATTATATATTGGGTATGCATATTATGAGAGTTGAATCTATATCCTCTTTTGTAGCGTGCGGATAAATTATATTATGAGTCGTCTTATATAATGTATGGATAAATACTTATATTATGAATCATCTTATGTAACACGTGAATAGAAATATAATTTAGATTATAATACTAGGTATCCACAAGTGAAGTTAAAATTGTCTATTATTTTTAATATGAGTCCACTTCAATTGAAAGTGTGCTTTGGATACTGGCATAAGCCACAAACTAGTAGCTATGAACCTTTTAATTGCAATTTGAGTAATGTTATTTGGACACACTAAATTGATCATATTTAATAACACGTTTGATATTACAATCAATTCATGGACATATCTTTACTAATGTAATATCGTGTTAAAATCAATTTATAAAATTAAAATAATGAATTCCACATAAAATCTAGCAAAATATTAATCAGGAAAATACGGTACAATAGTGTTTTATTGAATTCTTAGCTCAATATCCAATAAAAAGTCTAAAAAGAAAGCTTCGAGGATTCTTATCTATCCATGTTTTTAGGACCATTTTGTGTGAAATTTATAGTCCAAACCTCATGTAGGCTGTATTAATTTGACCAAACTTCCTAATATTCCTCGTGTGCCAATAAATTTTGTATAGCTCATGATTTTTAGCTTATTTTTCTTTGAATTTGTAGAGTCGAGTCATGTAATGTGGAATTTTTTTTAAAAAAAAGGATTATATTCACTGTTTATTAATTATCATATTATTTATCATTAAATATGGTCAATTTAGTATGTCGACCATATGCTCTCATATGAATCTAAGTTTGAATCCTCGGAAAAAAAGTACAGTAGTTTAGGCTAAGCACAGATTATTGCGACTTGTATTAATATGCACTATGTGCAACCATAGTTTCTTCTTTCCAACAAAGTATTCATACTCATTTTTATCCCACGTTTTTCTGTATTGAATCTCGTATTTACAAGAAGAACACTTTGACCGAACGATTTACTGTCGTAGCACCAAAATGTGCACCTGCCGAATTCTAAGGTGCTGGCACTCTCCGGCGACACTTCAACTATCGGCAAAACAGAAATCCGGCATTAGATCTCCGGTCTCAATAAGCACTTGGCATTGGCTTTAGCTAATGGTTTGGTAATTTACCATAGTAAAACACCTGCATATGAATCAAATTATGTTACTCAGAATTTCACCATGGTAAAAAAAAGGCAAGATAATCATCATGTCAAAGTAAGCAAGACGAGGAGAGAATACTGGGCAGACCATGATATTTCGATTGGCATATCCAACAAAAAGCTTTCCTTGCCACCCTAACAAAGTAGTTATGACAGAATCACAGGGGATAGACCCAATGGGTATGGAATCTATTTGGAACTCATTGCCGGACAATTCCTGTATTGTGCAGATGAATTTGTATGAATTCATGTAGATGACATAGCAAACCAGCTTCATCTCATAATCGAATCAGAAATATGACAAAATAGGATGGAAACGGAATCATATTCTACAGATGTACCTGTACATTGATAATTTTATCCATGCCTCCTGTGTAAAGCCATTTTCCCTCCATGCCACTAGCAAATACAGCACCACTGTGCATTTTAATAGACCTCATGAACACATCATTCCTCCAGACCTGAGAAAACACATTAAGGAAGTCATAGTTAAGAGAAGAATCTATGATGAAATGATGATGGTTCTCATGAGAAGAAAAGGAAGCATCTTATAATTTAACTTTTCACTTCACAGGAACAAACTTACACCAAGCCCTCCTTTACCTGATAAGCTGGCCAATTTTCATATTCGACTAGGCACATTACGTTGAAGATAAACTTAGCCATTTAAATTTACAATCCATGTGATTTGAGTTTGATATCAATTGACTATATTTCTTAATAGTTTAAGATGCTTATTTTTTTTTTTGGTAATTTCAAGCTGTAATAATTGTTTACTCTATTCTTTGACTTATTTAATTATTTTGGGTAATTACTTCATTTTACAAGGCCAACATGAAAACTGAAACTTTTTGGCAATCAAAACCTAGGGAGGAAACTTAGTATATAACGTTAATAAAACTTAAGGATCTTCTATACATGCATTCGTGTATGCTCATCCTCATTATGAGATTTACCTTATACAGCATGTTTTAAATCTTAATATTTAAGTGGGCTGTCAAAAGGCTTAACTTGAGAATCGATCTTCAAATGCCCAAATTAACACTAACAGTTAATAATCCAGATCAAGTAGGAAAAGGGGTTTTAAAAGAAGGCACCTTTACGCATCCATTTTCATGAGTTGCAATAAGGAGATGCCTGTCAACAGCAAGAGATAAGACAGAGGTCATGGTTCCAGGTGTGTCTTCTCCTAGTACAGTCAAAGGACTGTGATCGCTAAGACTCCATAATCGGATGGTTCCGTCCCAACTACCACTATAAAGAACACCGTCACAAACAGCAAGGGTTGAAACCACTGATCTATGACCAGACAAAGTACATGAAAGGGTGCCATCCTGAAAGTTTTAGAAGAGAAAGTTTGTAACACTCAATATCAGAAAACATGCATGAAAGTATAAAATAACAGACAATATGGTTAATGCAAATGCCTCACCTGCACTGACCATGCTTTTACTGTTCTATCTCCGCTGCCAGAATAGACATATCCGTTTCTGTAGGCCAAAGCATGAATACCACTAAAGCGCCAATCTTTCTGCTCAGACAATATCTTTAAAGGTTCTTGCCCAAGGGGGGTACATGTAACCCAGAAAAATATGGCACCTCCACTGTCACCACTAATGCAAAATGGCTGCTCTTCATCATGAACATAAATTAGGGTCTTGATGGCATGCTCGTGACCTTTAAATGTATGTACATGAGAGAAGTCCTGTGTGGAATTTGCACTGACAGAACTAAGTAATAGGTAACACATGGAAAAAGTTTAAAATGCCATAAGTCACCAAACCAAACTATATTTAATCTTTGTAGAGGCTAGGCTCTTATGGATTTGCCTTGTCGTATCATTATATTTAGCACATATTTATATGCATACAAAAATCATAATCAACAGTGCTGCTTCATAAAGCCATTCAATATATAGAAAATTCAATAAGCAGATTAAGGGAGACAATCATATGAAAAATATTGGTAGATGTGGTAGCAAACGACTGCTCATGTTTGCACATTTCCAACCATAATTTCCTAAAATTTAAATTATAATGAGTCAATGACCAATAGTTGAGGTAAAATGCTAAATGCACGTATACACATGTGCTCAAAGCCTCAAACACACCACCACACAAAGAGCTGCAGATAAGGTTCCATTTTAACCACATGAAAAGACTAAGTTCAAAATTATAGCCATTTTGATTCCGTACCTGTAAGGACCAGACGTGGATGGTTTTATCAAATGATGAGCTAAATAGAAAATTCCCTACAAGAAAAGAGAAAAAGTATATATAAAATTTCAGATAATGAATGGCAAAAAAGTTGCAAACAACACGACTAATGTCTAAATCTATATATTCTTCACTTGGTAGAAGGAGAGTCCGCACAATGAGAAAAGAAAGATGCCAAACATATGAGGCGTTTGTTCTCTTAGACAAACTACTTGACTCAACTTAATGCAAGTTTGTTTTAGACTGATTTAATCATCTTGAGATGTGTTCAAGTTCAAATAGAACAATCAATTATGTCTCAAATCCAATTGCTGGATTAGCTTCTTAAACACTCTAGTCTCAAAAACACTTCCATAATTCTTTGTTTTACAAGCCATATCCGCATCTGAAACAGTATACAATCTAAAAATTTCCAGATTCTCTGGCAGCATAAACACTTGACTGAAACAGTTTGAATATGCAAACTAAAAAGTACAACATAATAGTAATATACCTCCAACAGCTATTCCGGTAATGGCATCACGATGGCCCTGGAGAACTTTAAATGTGACCTTTCCCTCTGCTAGGCCATCAATAAAATGATTGTCTGCCCTCTCATCTCCATCCTGATCAAAATCTGCTCCTGCACCAACTTCTCTTCCTTGCAACTCATTTTCTTTCTGTATTTCTGATATTTGCTTTGGACTCTGACAGAGTTGCCCCAGAACCAAGCAACAATTGGAGCTCTCCTCTTTAACTGCTCCATCCAAACTCGCCAGGAAATAACATTGACGCATTTCCCTAATGCATTTCATTACATCAGTCAGAAGTGGCCGACTTTCTGGATTGTAGTCCAAGCATTTGTAAAGATGGTCACTGAGTGATTTAAACTCTGAGCCCCATCTACTATCCAGCAAAACAGTTACTCTTTCAATCCAGCTTCCATAAGTTGACTCATTACAAATTGGGTTTTCACCACTCTTCACAATATCTTCACTAAATTCATTTCCAAGAAGCAGACTCAGCAACACACAAGCTGATGACCAAACATCCGAGCCATATCCAACCGGATATCTTGAGCTGTCACACTCTAATGCAATTCCCTCTTTCTGCAGCACCTCAAACAACACTTCCGGGCTAACAAAATTGTCATTTTTCAATAGATTCCCAAAAACAACTCCCAATACTTGAGCATCAATTGCCGTTCTACCAGTTACAGAATCCTCAACACTTCTCCAAACCTTCCTTCCTGTCACCAAGACTTCATTCAAATCTACTAAAATGTGACCAAAATCATCGAAACCGAAGCATGAAACACCAAAACAACCAGAAAGAAACCCCTCTGAGTGCAAACCAGCCACTGCCTCAAACACTTCCATAGCAATCATTGCAAGAGCAGACAACCCATCTTTACCAAAACCATTCAACTTCTCTGAAAAACATCCATTTTGGCTCTCACACACCAAATACAAAAACCCATCTTCCAGATTGCCCCACAAGCCATAAGCTTTACCTACTCTCCTACACTGTCTCACAGAGACTCTCAGCAGCAAACTCAATTCACTTCTCTCCTCCTCTCCCATTCCACTCAAGCACTTCATCACCCTTGCAGTGTAACTAAACTCAAACCCGGAACTACTCGAACACGGTAATGAACCGACTCGAACAAGGCTCACCCTTTGGTCCTCTCTAAGCCAACCCCGACCCGACCCGAAACCAGAACCAGTTCTTGCTTTCAAGACAGTAGAAAATTCATCCCCTTTTTCATCACCAACTTCCATTTCCACTGAAATGGCGTCGGATGGAAGTAGCCACTCCTTCCAGGTGCCATATAACTCGTCGGACCAAATGCGAGGGGAGAAATCACGAACTCCATTGCTTGATGGCTTATGAGGTTTCTGGGAATTGAGAGAAATAGGGTTGGGGTTTTGGGAGAGGGAGAAGGAGAGGAGGTCAATGTTTTTAGGGAGAGCGATGGGTCCCTGTGGAGGGTACTTGACGAGCTGGGTACACGCCGGGCAGCGAATCGTCTCCGGATACCGCTCGGGCAGCCTGATCAAGCAGGCCTCGCACGCCGAGTGGCCGCAGGCGAGTACGCGCGGAACTGTGTCAACGCCGTCATAATTCTGTAGGCACACTGGGCACTCTGGCAACTCCGGAGACTCCATCTCTCACTCGTAAAACGACACCGTCTTTGATCTTATGGCTTTTGTTTTTTTTATTGGACGTATTTGACCTGTTAGTTTTCTCATTTTACGGAACTACCCTTTTGATTTATATAGCTCCCGCACTCGTAGAAACTCGTCTCTGCTACTCGCGTTGTGGCGGAAGGGGGATCTAAGTAAGAGCTCATCTGTAGCTACACTTGATACTGAGGTACGTTTTCTGTTTGGTTGCCGAGAAAATCTACTCGCGCCAAAATGAGCCTGCTTTTACGAGTTACATTTGCTTAGGGTATTGATCAGCTGATTTTCAATTTTGGTTGATAAGGACATAATTTTTTTTCTTTCCAAATTATCGTTCTGGGCATGAAAAGTTCGGTATCTCTGTTTAATTTTACGCAAAATTTGATCTTTAAGTCAACAAAACCAAGAGATCTGGTGCGATTCTAGTCCCATTTTGTCAAAATTGTACGTTGGATTTTGGATGATCAAAATCGCAGAACCCGCAACCTCTGTTCCAATTCTTGTGATTTAATTAGATGCATTTATTTTTTGTATAATTTTCCTTATATATCTGCCTTTGAACATTTCTGGGCTTCTTATTGTTGTTGACTTTGTTTCTTATGGTCAACTAGGAGTTCATGGCGGGGCCGAGCAGTTCAATGTTGTATTCTTTTCTTCTGTTCACTGTCATTCTATCACTTCAACAGATGTACAGAGGGAAACTAGCATCAACAGAGTTGTTTACCATTCTTGGAGGTTTCATTAGTTCCCTCCTATTCCTTGTGCTGTTCACAGTAAGTTCTAAAGCTCAAAGCTCACATTTTCAGAAGTAAAAAACTTATGTTGTTAATTCTCCCGTTAGCAAGACTATGCTGATTGACGTTGGTTTCTGTTGTAGTTCATTGGCAATTTCCAAGAAACAAGTGGCATAAGGACTGGCTGGGGTGCCGGTGAGTGTTGGTTTCATTTAAATTGTTTGCTTCTGGGAAAGTTGGAAACATGCCGACCTATCTATTGCTTTACTGAGCACATTCTGGTGCCGCCAGCTCACATTCCAGGCGCTACATAGAACTTTGTGCATAACCTAGGGTTCTTCCTTGATGTTTTTAAATTTATATGTGAACGCCCCTAATGCTCCAATGGCATCTTTAGGCTATCTCCACTGTGACCAACTTACTCTTTATTACATGTCTTTCTCTTTTTTTAAGAAAATGGAAAATAAAGTGGAAACGATCTTGTTGATCATCAGAAGCAAAAGGCCAGAAGAAAAGAGAATAGTAACCTAATGTGTCAGCTTTCTCGTGTTTGGACGTTCCTTGTGTCTGATAAAATCGAGATGGTTGAAACATCAAGTTGTTTAAATGCTTCCTTTGAAAGTTCAAATTTTTTTGTTGCAATGCTCATAATACTCTGTCCTTTTTTCTATTGGTTGTGCTTTGGCATTCAATGGCAAGGGAAGGGCTGCGCAGTTGAATTTCATAGTTGTTAAACTTGATCATTGAATGAACGAAATTTCTCCATGCTTTTAATAGCTTCTGAGAAGTGAAAACTAAGATACTAATAATCATTAAAGATCTAAAGGGACAACAAAAATATAAGTGAAAAAAAGGAGGTTGGAACTATGGACTTTTTATTTTATTATTGTAGTTTAGTGGCATGCTGGAAGCTTCCTTAGTGTATCCACACATGAATACTCTCAGGCCTGGACTCTTAATCCGTTGCTGTGTTATTTCTGATAAAAATGTGGTGGCCAAATCTTCTGCAGTTATTGTAGCGGAAGCAGTTGCTCTTATTGCTGCTGGTACTGTCCACCGAGTTTGTATCACAACATGGTAATGCTAGTCTCATAACGCATTATATATTTTCTTACATGTGCATGTTCTGTACAACATGTTTGGGTATAGTCTTTATAGATAGGGAGCTGGACGTTTTGAGTACGTCTACTCAAGGCTATCAAATTGTTTATATGATAACTTGGCCTTGAAATGAATCATAAGTCAGTAGCTAACATTTTGAAATAAATCTTTAACACAGGTTTTTGCATTCAGAAGCATTTTAATGTTAAAAATGCTCAAGTAATTCCTGGTATTAATTTGTTGGCTAATATTCAGAGATTTCCAAACGTTTATGAAAAGTAAAAAATACAAAGAATGAGTCTTAACATATTGAATTATACCAGTGTATGGAAATATTTATATATTATACTCTCGGGTGTTTTCGAAAGGAGCAAATAGAGAAGAGGAGGGATTGATTATTAAAACTTTTTTTTTTTTTTTTGAATCTCCATCCCATGCTGCAAAAGTTTGCTCTTGGAAGCTTGGACTCTTGGACATGCTGTCAATAGTCAGCATTTTTAATGATCCAATTTTTCCTTGCAGTTTCTTGTTTTCAGCTGGATTACTGTATGAGGTCAACAAGCTTTCAGGGATATTGCTTTCCAGAAGCGAATCTAAAACGAAAAGGCACTGAGTGGCATTCTCTACTAGTGTATTTAGAGATGGTCTGCTGGTCTGAAATTTTGTTGCTTCCTTTTCCTTTCAAGTGTAATTTAGAGATAGTACAAAAATTTATGAAACCTTTGAGTAATTAGAGATGCTTTCGTTATAAGGTTTTATCTGCACCGGTGAAGCACCAGCGCATTTTGTATGAGTTTGTTAACTCTGAAGTTTTTATATTCTACTGCATGGTTGATCATGGATTCTGCATTAGATCCTGTACCAATCTTGAAAGAGACATCAACAATACTTATCTTGAGAACCACATGGAAAATCAGCGATGTTTATTTTGCACATGTTTGTTTAGTAGGAAACTTATGGGACCAAAGAAATTGCTTGCCATAAAATAATATATTTCACCAAAATCTCAACCTTCAGTTTTGTATGATTTTGTTAGATTGAATGAACCTGTAGTTCTTGTAACTAACAAATCATTATGCAAGCTTGCAATTTTCTTAGTAACAAATACCATCAAAATTAATATTTACGGATTCCTTTTCTTGAAAACCAAACACAACCTAATGTACATGGCAAGTAGCAGCATGTGGAAACAAGGCTCCTTTGATGTCCTTCAATCTGTAGCCTGAATCACCGAGGGTCCGCAAGACCGTAGCGAATTCGCCAAAATACACAGATACGATTGAGCCTCATGCAGACACATAAGCCCCCGAAATATCCCACGGCTGGGGGCATGCTCCAACCCTGACCCCAAGGCCAAGTAATTGTTATACCCTACAATTTTACTTCAGTTTATATACAGAACACAACTGAAACACCTGTAGCTCCAATGGCTGCGGATCCTGTTCTTTCACATGCTGCCGGTGACGAAGCCACTTTGGTTTAGCTGAATGGATTCTTAGCAGCATTTCCTCTTGATTTGTTTCTCTAAACTAGCAAAACAGAAACAAATAGCTCAACTAGATATGCACCCGGCACCCAGAAACTTTACTAAGAGATTGTCATAGAATATGGATGATTTTTATCTGAAACATAGAAAATGAACAATTAAGCTTGAAATTATCTGTTGAATTACATAAGCTAGTGTTCCATCTATGTCTTTCTAAATTTACCAATATCTGGCATCAAACACCAAACACAAGCATATCTTTTCCCAATGTCAAACACAGAACATTTGTGTAAATGCAAATTGACCTAATTTTTAACCTAAAGTAAAAAAAAGGAAAGAATCTCACCTGAGAAGCTGAACCTCGTTAGCATTGGATTAAGAATACCAATCAGTGCTAGTATGTTTAGTCTCTAGTCTTGATCTCTCAATCAAACAAAGGATCCTTGACCAGAAGATTGATCTTTTGGTTTAAAAATTCGACTACGTCTTCTCTTCCTTCTTTTATCAGCAACTGTCTTAATCTCCCGAAGGTCACACCTGCTGGCCGAATCCCCTTCTCTATCATCTCTTCCAGCAAAACACAAGCCTTTTGAGCATTGCCCTTGTCACACAATCCATTTATAAGGACTGAATATGTGTGCATGCTCGGGACAAACTGCTTCAACTTCATATACTTCCAGACTTTCATGGCCATCTTCAGCTCATCTCTCTCACAAAACATCTTTATCATCCTTGTATATGTATCTGCATCCGGCTCACATACTTTGATCATTTTACGGAAGATACCATATGCTTCATCCGTCTCTCCACGATCAATCAAGCTATTCAAAATGATATTGCAGGTCCTTGAATTCGGTGTAACATCTTTCGAGTTCATATCATTTAAGACCCTATACGCATTTTTGTACTTGTTATTCCTACAAAAAGCACCAATTAAGGCATTATACACAGCCACATCAGCCTTGATTCCATTCCTTTCCATCTCCAAGAACGCATCAACGGCATCTTCAATCCTATTCTCCACTCCATACGTGTGCACCAATACGCTATAAATAAAAGATGAAGGTGAACAGCCACTATCATCCATTCCCCGAACAATCTCAATGGCTTCATCCACTCTCCCCACCTTGCAAAGAACATCAACCATAATCCCATATGTCACTATATCAGGACTACAACCAGCATCAATCATTTCTCTGAAGACCTCTCTTGCCTTAGGCAAATTCGGATCCTTTCCCCATCCATCAATCAATATACTATAAGTCTTCGAGTCTGGCTCAAACCTATCCTTCATTTTCTCAAAAATCTCTTGAGCCTTCCTCACATTCTTAGACTTGCACAGAGCACTCAGCAAACCATTAAAGGCAGCTAAATTCGGAGCACAGTCATACTTTTCCATAACATTAAAAGTATATAGAGTCTCCTCAACCTTCTGAGCCCTAGCATACTTCCTCATAATGATGCTAAATGTCTCCATATTTTGCATCCTCTTTGCCCTCATTGAGTTCACAAGCTCCCACATGATCTGGTACTGCCTTATCATGGCCAAAGACTCAATCATAGCATGGTAAGCCTTAACACTATGGGTGTAGTTTCGTTGCTTCCCTGCCCATTCAAAGAATCGGTATGCAACCATACCCGCATTTTTGAACCTCATGAGGACTTCCTCTACCATTTCAGGTGAAATTCTGATCCCGCTCTGGTCAAGAGCAGTATCAAGGGCCAGTGTGGGGCAGGATATCATGATTTTGCATATTCTTTTTGTTAGGTCAGAAAATTGCCTTGTAGGTTCACCTGAACAATACTTCCTGGACAAAATCATCCAAACAAGACCAAATTTTTCCCCACATTTCTGCATTTTGATAATCAAATTTTAAGGACCCAATTGAAAAAAAAGAAGTCACCTGGATCATTGAGAACTAAAATGAGTAACCTCAAACAAAAATGAAGCCAATTTTCATCACCAAATTATATTGTTTACAAAAACATGAAGCTTGTAGAATAAATAAATTTAATTTCTGAAAAATGGAAAAGCAAAAACAATCATTTAAGGTGATTTTCTGAAATTCCTGCAACTCAATTCGGAGTTCTTAAGGTGAGGGTCGCAGAATTCAAGAGGATGATGATGACGATTATGACAATCTAATATCTTTCAACAAATTATTCAAATGAAGTGGGAAATCTAGATAGAGATAGAGGTGAAGAAAATGCACATTGAAAGTATTGTGTGGGCTTCTCCGAAGGACTGTAACGTCGTCGTCTTGGCGGGACAGCTTCAGGTGGTGTGAGCTCAGTGCACCTGGGAGGCTGGGACCTGGGAGGCTGTAACGTCGTCGAATTTTGAACCGCAACGATTGTACTGTATCATAAACGACGTTCAAATTCATGTCGTTCGAGGAAACTCGGCCCCACACAAGAGCAGTTCAAGCACGGCTTTCGCCCCCATACCATTTTAGCTATCCCTATTATTATAAAATCAAGATACTTAGAAAGATTTCGCTAAATTCTTTTAACGAAAATACCTTTTAAATTACTTAATAATTAAGAATATAATAGTAAAATTAGATATTAAATTTATAATTAAAAATAATAATTAGTTAATGGAAAGAGTGGGAGGGAAAAAGAAAATAGTAGTAACTTAAGTAGTTAATATTCTTATTTTTTTAATTTAATTTAATTTATTTATTTTAATTTAATTATTTTTAACTGAAAAATTAGCATCGGCGTTAGCGGGTGCTAGGAGTCTATTAGTTCTTTAACCTAACTTACAAATAATGTGATTAGACATAAAATTATGGTAAAATCTTTAGCATATTTATATGAACGTAAAATGCCATTATTCTCATAAAAGAAATGGCATTAGTCAACCGGATATGAATGGATGAAGATGAATAATTTCATTAAAAAAATAGGAAAAAAATATCTACATGATTTGAACAAAATAATTAAAATATTGAATATTGATATTGACATTTATAATAATCAAATAAAAATGTAATTGATTTTCGCACTTCAATTTTTACATGTTGCACTTAACTTTTAGTTTTATTTTTTATTCTTTAAAAAAAATGTAACAAGTAAAATTAAAATACAGAAATGAGTTTCCATCCAAAATCTCACAATTGAGATTAAATTTTGCAAGATCCAAATCCAAAATCTCACAATTTACTTTTGAAATGATGATGCAATCCTATCCTTAATTCCAACCATGGTGAACAACTCCATGCAATTCATTTCGTTCGAAAGTACATATTGCTTTTGAGTCTTTGATCAACAACGTTAGATTTTGACTCTGACCAAATTATAAAACAGATGTATTAGACTTTGACACTTCGATAGAAACATGAAGTGTTCAAACTTCAAACTCAACCTTAACTAAAGAATTTAGGAATGTAATTACAGAATGTGTATGTATGTATATATATATAAAGAAATACATCAAAAATAAGAAAAAGAAAATAAACTCTCATGTGGTGCTTATGCCTGAACCACTAAAACTGGGTCTTGATCTTTCGCTTGCCAGGAGCCTAGAGAACCCAAAAGAAGATCTATGAGACTCATTCCCAAGTGGCATTGGCCTATCTGGCAATTTTGGGATGTCAATGTCACCCTCCAACATCTTGAGTGCCTCGGAAATTGTAGGCCTAAATGCCACCATAACATGAGCACAAAGAATCCCAACAAGCACAAACCTCTCCATCACCCCCTTTGGTCCTTCCTCTCTTATACACTCATCAAAAATCTCCTCCACATTCCCGGATTTCAGCTTCATCCATGCCCAGTCTGTGATCAAAACAACAGACGAATGATTCCCACTATTTGAGGAACCCAAACTTGACACAGGTGGTATATTTAGAACTTTCCTCCCACTCATGATTTCAAGAATCACAATGCCGAAGCTGTAAACGTCAGATTTCTCGGTGAGTTGTCCATATAAGGCATACTCCGGGGCCAGATAGCCATGTGTCCCGGCAACTCTGGTTGTGAGATGAGATTGGCCCTCTGAGCTTTGCTTTGCCAACCCAAAGTCAGCAACTTTTGCCTTCATTTCTGTGTCCAACAGAATATTTGTGGCCTTTATGTCTCTGTGGTAGATTGCTGGCTTGAGCCCATAGTGCAAGTAAGCAATCCCTTTTGCCACATCAAGGATTATGTTCTTGCGCTGAGGCCAATTCAATTTCTCCGCTTTGCACAATTGGTCGCTGAGATTTCCATTTTCCATCAGATCGTAGACCAAGAATCTCCTTTTCCCTTTGAGATCATCACTTGTGACACAACACCCTCTTAAGGAAAGCAGATTTCTGTGCCTGATTTTGCTTATGATTTCGACCTCATTCGAGAACTCTTCATCCCCTTTGGACTCCAAATCAACAACATGCTTCACTGCAATCAAAGTCCCATCAGAAAGTTTTCCTTTGTAAACAACCCCATACCCACCTTGACCAATCATGTTCTTCTG
The DNA here is from genome assembly GCA_032719365.1 of Prinsepia uniflora. Classification (NCBI taxonomy): domain Eukaryota; kingdom Viridiplantae; phylum Streptophyta; class Magnoliopsida; order Rosales; family Rosaceae; genus Prinsepia; species Prinsepia uniflora. Next base: position 833,029 of record CM064865.1, read on the forward strand.
AGCAAACCCATTTGTGGCTCTTTCAATATCAGACACAGCAAACCATTTCGCTCCTGAATTGGGCAAAAGACTTGATCTAAAACTACTTACATATTCTTCATGAAAAGCAATTTGCTTTTCTCTCCTATCATATTTCCTATACATGATGATAATCCCAAAAGCAAGCAAAACCCCAATTAGAGCACCCAAAACCCCAAAAACCCATTTCAGCAAAGTCTTCTTGCTTATTTGACTTGATTCTGTTTTACCTCGTGAGTTAGAAAGAGGCAAACCCAGAATGCAAGAAGCTGTTTTGGGCTCACTTGGTCCCAATTCATTCACAATCCCAACAGCATACAAAACAGTGAAGTAGAAACATTTAGTAGCATTTGGATCCAAACCAGTCAATTGTGAGTTCACCTTCATCCCTGCATCAAGGCATGAGCTGCACTTGGTAAGCCCATCCCCAAAATCCCCTTTGCAAGATGTGTCTAATGGGGTCATGGGTCCCACCTTGTCAGTCCAGTCCTGGATTGTCATAATCCCAGCACAGCTCAAAGGGCTGGCTACGAATTGGGTTGAGTTTGGAAAACATTGTGGGACTATTGTTGTGTTGAGAGACAAGGCAGATAGGGCTGTTTGGAAACTTGACAGGCAAGAAGCTGAGGAATTTGAGTTGGGTAATTGGAAGTTTGAGGTTTCTCTGAGGTGCTGCGCAAGGCCAACTCCAAAGAGGCTGAGAAGGGTTTGGCAGCAGTGCTTTCCACTGGAGTCCTGGCAGAGGGAAGTGTCCCATGGGAGGGACTGGACATAGCTAAAATCTAGGGGGCATGATGAGGATGATGGGTTCAGATGAGAAATTATGGAAACGAAGAAAATGAAGAGGGAAAAACAAGATTTGTTGGTCATTCTTTGGGTTTTGTGTAAAATGGTGTTTGTTTGGGACTGTTATTGATTTGGATGTGTAATTAAAAGCTGGGGTTTGTTGGGGATTCATTCACTCAACTATCAACAATGGGCGGCGGATGGTCAATGTGCACGTTTTGTATGAGGATTTGCTTTCGGCTGAGTATCAAAATAACGTTTTTTCTTATTCTTTAATTCAACATAGGGGATAAGAGTAAGACACAACAAAACTATAACTTTTCAAAAACTGAAGTCTTAATTATCTGTAAAAAAAAAAAACTGAAGTCTTAATCTGGAAGCCCTTAAATATTCAAGTCTAAAAGATCCCCTTTTTCAGTTTAAAGAATGATTTTTTATGTAGTGCCATCTTGGATTTGTCAAACACTCAAACCTACTAACCTAGCATTGGAGTTTGGCAGGCTTCACAGTACTTGATTATCTTGTTTAAATTTGCATGAGAATGTGTAGTTGGCATGCCACATCTAAATTCAGAAGATGACCCCCCTATGCTAAAAATTAGTCAAAACTAATGAACAACCCCATCTAAATCTCCATACAAAATCAATCTCGGCTTTAGTTCGGAGGCAGAATGGGATAGATTAGGATAAATCTACCAATCTAATTAGATGCAATTGTATAGAAAAAAATTCTCACTTTTTCTAATGTTAACGCCTACATATTGTTTTTAATTTAATCGGTTATTTTTATAAAGATGATCTATGAGATATCTAAGAATGGAAAAAGTTTAGGATCGAGTTTAAAAATAATTAAAAATTTGGGAAAATTACGGAGATTCAATAAGAGGTTATAGAAGTAGTTAGTAACCCTCAAATATGATTTAGACAGGTTTGGGAACCCCGGAGATGGTGATTGGTCCGGGAAGGCTTATGGCGCGTGTTTCGAGGCACAGTAAGGATGGTCTGTGAGTGGACCTTGTTTTCTAAATTGATGCATGCATAACTGTTTTAATTGTGTTTATGAAGATGTTTTGTGATGTCATGAGTGCATTTGTTTGTGGTGTATTAGTATTTACGTATTTGCACGTATTTCGAGATTTTCGGTTTTATACGGTGCTTACACGTGCTGCGTTTTCTATGATGGTTTCATGGAATGGTTTTGGATTTGAAAACATGGAATCGGGCATGAGACCCATTTGGTTGAAAACCATCGGACTTGGAGTCCAATTGATTTAATGAGAAATCGGGCTAGAGGCCCATTTGAGTTATGCGATCGGGCTGGGGGCCCCGTTGGTTTACGAATTCGGGTTTGAGGCCCAGTTGGTTATGATATCAGGCATGAGACCCAGTTATGGTTTATAAATATGATTTCAGGTCGGGGACCCAAAATGGATTTGGATTTACGATGGTTTATGGAAAACTCGGGCATAGCCCTTTGAATGATTTAAAACGGTTTTTCGTATACCATCGTCACGAACGGATGGCCTCCAGACGTCTCGTAGTATCCTGGAGTGGTGGGTTGTCTCTTCCAGACGTCTCGTAGTATCCTGGAGTAGTCACGGGGCATTGCCTGCAAGGGGTCATTGCACGGAGCGCCCGGTCCGTATAGTGACTCAGGAGCAGGATTGTCAAAGGTTAAAACCTCCCCCCATGGAGGGTCATTGATCTGCGAATCATTGACCTGGGTGGACCCTGGGGAGACTTGAGATTTGAGACCCCGGGTAGTACGCCTAGCTTGAAACCGTGATAGGGTTGATTGTGACATCTCGAATATCATGCATCAGGGATGCGGAGGATTGGTTTTGGGCTGAGTCCCTACTGATTGGTTTTGGGCTGAGTCCCTACTGATTTGGTTTTGGGCTGAGACCCACATATATTAGTTTTGGGTTGAGTTCCCATATGATTTGATTTACTGTTTTGGGCTGAGTCCCACATGGATTTGGGCAGTGGCCCGTATGATTGGTATTTATGATTTTGGGTTAAGACCTTAATGATTTGAGGAAGGAAATGACTTTGATTTATAAATGATTGAATTAACTGATTTTCAAATGCATGCATGTTTTTTATTGAAGGTCATAAATATCTTTTATGAAATGAATTTTATAAACTGTTTATTTCGTCCACTCACAGTTTTAAATGGTTTTAATTCCCTTCAAGTTGATCGTGGATGCGGGTTGTAGCGGGGATCGAGACATCACACTCCTCCTCTGATCCTAGCGCACTCTAGAAGCCTCGGTAGGGCTAAAGTTGGAATTATCCCTTGTCTGACACTTCGTATTAGACGGGAGCAGGTATGTCCCGCGTAAATCCCGAGGGGGGATTTGGGACGGGTCCTGTCAGATGATCTATGAGATATCAGGGATGGGAATGAGGGTTATAACTTTTTCAACCCAGTCGGATCACTTTAGAAAATATTGTGAAATCTCTTAGCATTTATCAGAATAAATATATAATTATTAAAGTTAAATAATAAAATAATAAAAATGTAAATATTGATAAGGTAAATGTCTCACATAATTGAAGATCTTGGATTGAAAGGACAAAGTTTTTGAGGAATAAAACAATACCCTTAGTTAAAGTGTTGCGGAAAAACCATGATGTGAAATAAGCAACCTGAGAATCGGAAGATCTGATAAGAGAGAAATATCCCTATCTTTTTAATTTGTTGTTACAACTCGTATCGTAAAAGAAATATTTTTCCGGTAGCTTTGAATTCGAAATATGGTAACCAAAAAGTTAAGTAACTTTTTTTACCCCTCTCAAAATTTTCAAACACAAACAAGCAATAAGATGCTTGTTGCAGCCCAGGTAGACAAGTGTCTTACAATCTTACATGTATTAAAGGTTTTGGGAGTTTAGTTAACTTGGAAGGGACATCTTACACACACAAACCACAACATCGTTCACTCTTACACTGCCTACCTACAAAACCAATACGATCTTCCTCCCATCTTCGATTGACCATGACCGAACCATACCACCACCACCACACCGCCCCACCTTCGACTCCTCAACCTCCAAAACAGATACTTACGAACCTTCTCACTACAGAGAATGACATAGACTCGCTGTTGGCCATTAACCATGCAATAAAATACTTATTGTAGAAATATCAATAACTCGTCAATTTCACTTACGAAAAATTATTCTGTATTAATTCATGAATTGTGACACCATATTATATATCTATTAACTATTAAATGATTTTAGAATCATATGTTCGTCAACTCCCGTCTAAATATCTATTATCAATCAAATAGATTACTGCAATTTTGATAGATATAAGATTAAACCTAATTTAATGATAATTACATATAATTCAATTGAGATATTGTATGAAAGTATGATTAATTTTATTACATTTTGATTTGAGAATCAAAGGATTATTTATTGGATGAGTTCAAATCAAAGAAAGTTTTTGGTATATTTTACTTTATTTTTATTCATTTTTTTTTTCTATGAGTAATAACATATTTATAATAATAAAACTCAATTTATTAATAATTCAATAAATAAAAATAAATAGCTCAACTCATTCTAAATCTAAAAAAAAATGATATAATAGAGAATTTTGACGATGTTAAGATTCAGATTTCTTTTATATTTAATATGTAAATTTTGGGTATTTAAAATTTAAGTTCATGAAGTATCCTATGATACCCATAGTTGAATCAGTTCGTCAAATTCGAGTTTCAGCCTTTTTGTTATTGGGCTTGGGATTGGGGCCTGGGCCTAAGAGTACAAGCAAATAGGCCTTTCTCACCTAATCCCAACGCAATTGCAATAAACTATTTTGATATAGGATTAGTTTAAGTAATCAGAATCTAATATTAGATCTCTGATTATGAGTTGGAGTTTGGACACTTTTGATCTAATTAAAAAGTAATCGTCATTTTATCTTTTCCTTTTTTATTTGGCATTATTGTAGATTAATGGAATCACGCCATCTTTTTTGTTTTTGTTTTTTTTTTCGTTGCTTTTGGTCCAATATAATACTATCTTTTTTTTTTAAGTAATCAATTAAATGGATTTAATTCAGTTAGAGCTGATCACAGTTCGATATGATACAATATTTGGTGATATCGAAACTATATTATTTAATTTTAATCGGTTCGATATGATTCAGTATTCCAAAATTTGAAATTGATACCGGATTGTGTCATTTTATCTTTTCCTTTTTTATTTGGCATTATTGTAGATTAATGGAATCACACCATCTCTTTTGTTTTTGTTTTTGTTTTTTTTTTGTTTCTTTTGGTCCAATATAATACTATATTTTATATATATATTTTAAAAGCAATTAATCAAATGGATTTAATTCAGTTAGAGCCGAGCACGGTTCAGTATGATACAATATTTGGTGATATCGAAACCCTACTATTTAATTTAAATCGGTTCCGTATTCCAAAATTTGAAATTGATATCGGATCGTACCGTATAAATTAAATTCGGTACGGTTTCGTTTTTTAGCCTAAATTTTATGGATTTAGGATTTAGGTGAATACTAATGAGGAATTGTGGTTTCTAGTGTAACAAATACTCAGTTAGCAATTTTTTTTTTCTACTATTAATGAGGAATTATTATGCCAACTCCTTAGGTGACTACTAGTGTTGTTAGTATTTAGGTTAAGAAAAATGGTTTCTAATGTAGTCCAACAAGACTATTTTCAAGTATGGTAAATAAGATAATTTTAATTAGATAAATTTATTATCATTAGGCTACAAAAAACTCATAATAGTATTTAGTATATGATTTCTAAATCAACCAATAGGAAAATAGTTTTAGTTATTTTAAAAAATAGAAATGCTAATTTGGTTTGGTATCGGTACGAGATGGTTTTTCAAAATCTCGAAACCGAAACCATACCAACTTGAATCGGTACCGTACTGATCATCACATCGATTTTACTATTCGGTATTTTTTCGGTTTGATCCGATCTGAAACGGTATGGTTTTGGTTTTTCGGTTCTATACGCCCACCCCAAAATTCAGTTGATTTTAACATTGACTTGTAGACAATTGGCCTCAACTTTGAACACTGATGACATTATTTCATAAATTGGTAGTTATTTATTAATTCTTCTTATTAACTTTTATTTAAGAAAATTTTGTTCCGAAATTATTATTAATAGTTGATTTCTTATCATATCGTCAAATTTACTTATATTTGCCTACTATAACATATGCGACTTGATAAAAAAACATGCATAATAAGTCTCTGATTTTGAGTTCGAATAATACACATACCCAATGAATTCTAATTTAAGACCATGCATGATTGGTCTTTAATCTCAAGTTCGAATCCTACACATGTTCTCAGATATCGTAGGGTCTGCATGAAGAACCCTAATTTATTAACTAATAATGAATCCAAAAGGCTTAAGTTCTTAGATGTTGTAGGGTCTGGAGAATCCTAATTTACTAACTAAAGGCTTTCCTAGGGGAAGTTTGTGGACATAAAATAAAATTACTCACAATCGATTCAATTGTTCATTAAAAGTCTTTCTTTTATTAATGTTATTTTATAATATTTTTTTTTTTTGAAAAGTAACAAATTTAAAGAAAAATTGGAGACCATAAAAAGGAAGATTTACAATCAATATTAATATTAAATTAGCAAGGGAAGTACAAGTTCATAGACAAATTAGCTAAAAAACATTTATCAACTAAGGTTTGGAGAAATTCAGATTTTCAATCTCTTTCAATGTTAAACAGATAAATACCATTAAGGTAGAATTTAATTAGCTTCTAATCTATTTCTTTCGAATTTTCATTTGTTGTTCGTTGATTCTCTTATTTTAAAATCGAAACTTTTGTTGAAGCAAAAAGTTAGAGAACAGCCAATAAGCTAAGTTTTTTTGTTAGTTCGAATTTAAAGATAAATAATAAGTTTATATTAAAAATTAATTAAGTGAATTCTTTTGAGAAGTAAATCATATTGTTAGTTATATTAATCCAATTGAATGAAAGATTTTCCAATATACTTTGGTCAGAAAAAAAAAAAAAAAAACAGTTGATACCAAACTGAAAGAGTCTCCCTCGATTTGGTTAGTTGGTCAAAAATTACAGATTAATTAATAACCGGCCCTTAATTATAAACACTGCAATGGAAGCAAGAAAATCACCGAGCCACCGACATAGAATAATCACAGAAAACAAAATTCTTTTCTTTTCACCGACTCACGACCTCTTCTAACAAAAAAATGAAAATTGAAATCGAAAAATGAAAAATCTGTGAAGCTGCGTGGCAGAGTCGTGGTCCGCCACTCAAAATTCCCATAAGAAAAAACAGAGAATCCAGAGACAGAGATAGAAAGCACAGAAGAAAAGACGGGGCCTTCATACAATCCCCCGGAAAACAATCCAAAGCTTCCTTCTTGGTTTCTCGATCATTCAATTCCCGCCAAGTCGTCCTCGCCGTCTGAAAGATCCCAGTTTTCTCTTTCTCTGCGCAAATTTTCGGTTCCTAAGTCTGCCCCAATTCCACATCCCCTGTTTTCCCCCAAATTGCACAGTGTAGATCATAGATCGATTATACAAGCCCATATTTCATTTGTCTTGATTCTGTAGCTGTATCAAAACCCTTTTTTCTTTCTAGTATTTCTAATTTTTTTAGCTCAATTTTGAACCATTTTCTTTCGAATTTTGATATGGACGAGTTTGGTGTGTTAACCGAGCGATTTGGGTTGAAGCCCCAAGGAAAATCGGCTCCAATGTGCGCATCCAAAAGCTCGACAACCGCCAACGACGCCGAAGGCTGGAACTTTGGGGGTAATTCGGGTTTAAACCCCAAAACGTCACCGTACTCCTCCAGATCTCCTCCCGCCAATTCCAATTCCGATTACGGATCTTTTCTTGACGATTTACAATCTAGCTCCAACAACAAAACGCGCGGCTTTTCTGATTACGACGACATCTTCGGCGGCGGACCCGTTAACCCCATAAAGCAATCAGAAGGTTCTAATTTCACTTTTGATTCGATATTTTCTGGTTCCAGTTTGAAACCATCGTCCTTTAGTAGCTATAATGATGACTATGACGTGTTCGGTGAAATGCCTGGCTTGAAGAGCACGGGCTCTCTGAAGAATAATGCGAAGGATGATGATTTTTTTGGGTCATTTGCATCTACTCCGAAGCAGGGTGCTCCAGTTGATGATCTGCTAGGTGATCTTTCGGGAGTAAGAACGAAATTGCAAACTTTGAACGTGAAGAATAATAAAAATATTAATAGGTCCGGAAAGGTGGGGAAGAATGGAGGTGATTTTGATGATTTGATACCTGGGTTTGGTGGAAGCAGTCCTTCAAATAATGGGTATGTTTCTTTGAGTAAATGAATGATGGATTAACTAGTTTTGTATTCTTTTCTTATTAGTTTAATTTCGAATTATCAATAGTTTTGGTAAATGTTGTTTAATCTGCCTTTCGTGTTTAGTGTAATCATTGATAGAAGAGATTTATTTGAATTTTCATATAATCACTGATTCATTGTGTTCTTGTTTCCGGTTCAATATTCCATATAAATTACAGCATCCCTTTATTCTCATAGGTGTAATAGCTGTCTCAGCCTACCACATTTTATATTGTTATACTATTCTTAATAGTACTTTCGGCGTGAAAATGGAAAGGTTGTTATATTGTGTGCATGTTACCTTGTATTCCTTTGAGACATGGTTATGTGACTTACCTGATCAGTGCATATTTTATTAATCTTTGTGTGAGCAAACTAGGTGAGTAACGCTGGTGTTCTCATTTTAATACCTTTTTCAGAGCACACACACAGAAAATTCGGGATCAGCATTCGACTGTTCATTCAAGTAAATCAAACTTTCGTTCATCATTGGAGGAGGACCCCTTTGTGGTACTAGAATCTGTTTCAACTTCAACACCAGCATTTGATTCCTCAGATATTTTTTCAGACCTGGAAAAAATCAGTAAGTTCAGTAATTCTGGAGGTGCAAAACTTGGTGGTTCATCCAATAGTTCCACAAAATTGAAATCCCCTCCAAAGCCAGCACATGTTTCAAAGGGAGATAAAGGTTCTTCTGCTTCTTCAATTTTAAATGCAAGGTCGACCTTTTTTGTTGTTGTTTTCTTTTTCCACTCATTACTTGCTTAACTGATTGCAGAAAGGAGCTCTGGTGTGTCTTCTATAGACGAACTTGAGGAATTTGCCAGGGGTAGTGTGCGGAATAATGCAACTGGACGCAGAAATGGTTCTTCTCATGAAGAAGGGGTAGAGACCTCAGCCACTAGACATGTTAGACCCAGTGAAGATGATCTAATGGGATTTCGATCCACCAGTGCACCAAGGTCAAGGGCGACAACTTTGGTGAGAAGCATGAGTTTGATAAATATACTATTTTTCAACACCAGTGGATTATGTGATTGTTTACTGATGCAAATTCCAGGACCTAATTTTTGATGCACATACAAACAACAGAAGAGGGCCTAGTCCCCAAACTGCAACCTCAAGTAAAATGAAGAAGTCTTCATCTGCAACGGGTATTTTTGATGACCTCTTTTCAATGGACGGAGGTAATTAATTGTTAAAGCTCAACTTCATTGGTAGAAATTGCATATATGCTCCGGTGGAAAACCTCTCTCGTTACTGACTTTTGTGACTTTTATGTTTGCATCAGCATCAGCTGGATTTGTAGAATTTGAGGAAGTTGAAGGTGAAAGCGAAGAAAGACGAAGAGCCAGGTTGGGACGTCACCAGAGGGCACATGCGCGTGCGGTCTGTGTTCCTCCCTCTGATCACTTTGCTTCTCTTTTTTGTAATGCTTTCTTTTGTCTCTGGTTTCTCTTAGTGAGTGCAAAAGGAAGGTTCGTAAGAAGAGCCTTTATATATGGAAAAGGACACAATAAAGATGAGTGACTACTGAATAGTGAAACCCTTTGTCTATTCTAAAATCAGTCTAGTGTTGGCCCCTTTCACCATTTTATTATGAGCACTGTGATAATATTACTTTCAAGATTTCAGCATAATGATAAGAAACATAGGCTAGTATACAAACAGTTAAATTAACTGCTAAGTACTCTCTTGAGGTTGACTTACATCATCTTAGTGCTAGAAATAATCCATAGAAAATGTTTCTGATGGTTTGGCCTCCGAATTTGTCTGAGTTTGGTTTCTTTTTTTCACTTTTTATTGTGGCACAATTTGACAGTTTTTCTTCTTGTATTTAGTTAAAAGCAGTGGCTGATATGAACCAACGCGATCGTCAGACTCAGCATGAGCAAGAAGAGAAGCGCGTGAGTAATTTAATCCATTGAATTAGCATTTTTATACATTTTTCAGGATTTTGTATGTAGGGTTTAGGGTGGCTTTTATTTCATTCTTCTATATGGTTTTTGTAATTTATTTATATCGACTTAGTTGGCTTATTCATTTACTTCACAGAGAATTGCTGGGAGTTTGGATTTCAAAATAAAGAGCTGGTCTTATGGGAAAGAAGGCAATATGCGTGCACTATTGTCGTCGTTGCAAAGTGTATGTGATTTTACATTGAAGTCTGCATTTGATGTTGTGCTTTAGTTATAGTGTCTTAGTGCAGAAGAAATTATCAGCACTCCTTTATCTTCCCGTTTTCCTTGCTTTGAGCATCTTACTGCAAAATTCAAAGAGATACGTTACATCCCATTGAATTGAATTTTGAGGTTGATAGGATTTTCATAATGCTCTCCACGAAAAGCATGATTTGTTAACTTCGTTCTGCGTTGCATTATGTTAAAGTTACCAAAACAATATGTTCAAAAGAATGAAACTTTCACTTGCCTTCTTGTACAATAGGTAGTGTTTGACATTTGACTCCTTAGTTGTTTAGAATTGAGGCCTTATCTTGCATCATGACCCCAGATTAAAGAACATAACAGAATCACAAACTACAACTAATAATAACCACTAATCTCTCCTATACTTGAAACAATCTAATTAGCTTGATCACAAAAAGATTTCTTGTGGCAGGGCTCGGTATAACTTTAATGTGCATTATGAGCTTTTTACTGTTGACAAGTTTGCCGAATGTGATACTACATTAACAAAGATATCATAAATCCTTTTTCACTGCCAACTAACTTGTTTGCTTCGGGAATGATCCACAGGTGCTTTGGCCTGAATCTGGGTGGGAGCCTGTTTCATTGACGGACCTGATCACTTCTGGCTCAGTCAAAAAGATATATAGAAAGGCCACATTGTGTATCCATCCCGATAAGGTTCAACAGAAAGGTGCTAGTCTTGAGCAAAAATATATTGCAGAGAAAGCTTTCGATATCCTCAAGGTAGCGTAATATCTATGTCCCAAACTTTAACTAATAGAAGCAGAATGGTATTTCATTTTAAGACTTAATGAAGTGCTGATTTTGTCCGTTTTCTGCTGAAAATTATAAAACTATTCATTTATGTTCATGCCCTCAATATTAATGTTGTTTTCTAACTGGAAGCCAGCAGATCTAAATCTCCCCTTTTACTCAGAAAATGACGGCTATTCGTAAAACTAGTTGGCTTGTTTTCATTTTCGGTTCCTTTTCTACTTAAACAGGAAGCCTGGAACAAATTCAACAAGGAGGAGCTCTCTTAATATCTTTTATTACGACTCATTCTTATTAGGACTTGTTCTCTGAGTTTGATCTGTTCAGCATCTCGTTGGGAGGAAAGATGCAGATATAAAGCAGGGTGGTCTGAATTTTGGTTCCATTGTGTATTACAAATTTACAAGACTTCATTGGAGACATGAAATCCATCATCCATGGTAAGGAAGGCCCCACGTAATGTTGTTTACACAAATATTTCGATCGAATCAAGGTGGGATGAAATCAATCTATATCATACATCGAATCAAAGTGGGATGAAATCAATCTATATCATACATCATCGTCCCCGTTATGATAATGAGCTTTTCCATAGTTGTCTTGTGTGATAGAAATGAGTTGTGGACCAGAAAGATATATATCTGTAGATCTTCTTGTCAATGATGTCCATGTTTTAAAAAGTGCCAATTTTTTTTATCACTTTGGAAGTTTCTTTCCGTGTTCTAACTACTTTGCTTGCTCTTGCATTTGTATCATATTGGAATTTGCATGCAAATTTTGCTCATCATTCATTACAAAAATAGATATCTTTATTTAATTGGAAAATATGAGCCGTATATATCAGAAAGTATTATAATGTGTATTTTATTCTATATAACTATAAAAAAAAAATATCAATTATAGTGTATCTCGATTTCTCCTAATTCTCAAGGAAAGAGTTAAAGGTTAGTAGTATTTATACAATTGACAACTATAAATAAGGATGAAAATATAATATTTTTTTTCTTATTCCTTTTATTTGTGTTAAACATTTGCACAATGACAATTCTAAAGTACAATAAGGTTATTAATATTTTTCTTATAAAAAAAATGAGAGAACAAATAGGGATTCTCTATCTCATGAAGTTTATTGAATGAATAAATAAATAAATTTAAAAAGTGGCAATTTGAATATATTCAAATGCTGAGCTTAAAATAAATAATAAAATATTTGAGAAAAATATTTGAGATTTCTTAAAATAGAGAATATTGCTCGGGTAAACTTTTTTAAAGCACTTTATTAAAATAATATTCTAATGATCTAACAGTGTTTGCTTAAAATTTAACTTAAATATAGAGATGCTCTTATAATTAAGTTGCAAGTCAATATTGGGATAATTACTCTACAAATCATAACTTGTTGAATCCCCAACTGCACTAAATCAAAACCTCCAACCAAGATGAACCTTAATTTACACTAAATTCTTTCCACATTCCTACTGAATCTTAGAAATCTTCTCCTAGCTCCAACATTGCTAATAAAATAATTACTCCTTTAAGAAAACAAAGATACACACACTTTGGATCGCCACTTAGCTTTACCCGCCAACAAGGGTCCACATGCACAACTCGATCGATGACCAATGAAAGTGCGAAAGCTTATTAGAGTGCCAAAAACAAGGGAATTAAAGTAAAAATAAAAAGTTTTAGCAGCCACCTACAATTGCTGATAGAGACGGAAGAGGACCTACCACTTGCCCTCCACAACCCTAGGGCCGGTGGCTTCCATGAGCAGCAGCCGCTTTCCCACTAGCTAGCTACCACCACCACTTATATAAGCCATCAACCGCCTACATATATAGAGGCGGATCGGGTCAACGGGTCAAGTTTTAGACATTGATATGGATGTGGGTGGAGCACTAGCACTAGCTAGCTAGTCCATGCATCTATCATCATCAATGGCAAAAGAATTCCTAGTCTCATTCATAACCTAAAAGAATCTTAAGTTTTCTACGAGCACAATAGAGTTATTTACACAAATATATCCTCAGATGTTTTGTATGTTCACAAATGCCTCCTTAGATTCCAAAATATTTTCACATAATCCATAAAATATGGAAGATCTTTAAGTAATTGTAGTATAAGTTATGTAAATACTAAAATAATCTTACGATTATTTGAATACATTATCATTCAGTTTTGAAAATATTCCGGTAGTAAGTCAATTTTATCAACTCTTAGGTTGATGTCAAGTTTAAATTGAGAATTATTTAACAAATGAATTTATGAGTAATATTTTAGAAACCGAAGTGAGAATTTGCATATGATTTAAAATCTGAGTGCATGAATATTTGTAAAATTGCAATAACGTAAAAATCTTAACGAGTGTTTGTATAAACAACCTACCATTTATATAATTCCATCTAATTTCAATTACCTTTTGAATCTTCATGTTTTAGCTTATGCTTTAATTCATTGTATTTGGAAAAAACTAGTACATTGGTCAGATCGGTTGATAAATTATGGTAAGCAAATTGGGCATGTGTGTAGGACTCCGAATTCTTAATTCTGATATATACAAAAGGGTGTCCCTCTTCAGATTTCCAAGCTCCATTGATGTACAATTCTCGATAGTTTGAAGTCCTCTTTCTATCAAGTCAAATCTACATCACTCCATGGAAATTAACTAGCTACTAATGGACGGTTAGGAATTTCCCACTCTAATCATTCTTTCTTATTGTCAGTGACTCAGTGGGGTTTAAAAAGTTTGCACTTTCAGACTTTCAGTGGTGCTCATGAAGGCACCATACTTTCCATTCATGGCACGCGTTTTGTTTTTCCATTGAGGCCGATCTTAAACATGTGCTGGATAAATAGCTGTTCATATACCGATAAGGAATTGATATTATCAATGGCGTAGTTAGGATTCAATTTGAAAGAGACCTTTTACAAAATAAATTTTGTAAATACATACAAAAATATTCAAATTGTTTAAATCAACCAAATATTATCAAAGTAAAGATTTAATTATCAAACTAAGTAAAGATTTAAAAAAATTATATTATATTACTGATTTATTATATAATTATCATTGACTAGTTCTCAACCTTTGAATATGATATTATTTAGTATTTTATATTCTTTGATATTTTTCCATAATTACAAGATATATAGATTAATTTAAATCTACAATCAATTCTTCTTCTTTTTTATTAGAGGGGAGGGGAGGGGGAATTTTGAAAATTTTCCATACAATATGTCATCGGAGTTCGAATTTGAGACTAATTGTCTACAAGTCAATGCGAGAATAAAATGAAATAAACCCATTTGACAATCTACAACCAATTCAAATGTAAATATTTCTAATAAAACTATATTATATATATATTTTTTAAAATATATTAGTGAGTGGGGGCCGATGACCCCACTGGAACGCCCTTAGCTCTGCCAATGGATATCATAAACGAAAGAAAAAAGACGCTTTCAAATTAAAAGTAAAACAAATTTAATTTAAGGTCCAATATTAAAATAATTTCAGAGATTTTTCTTGATTTTGTTCATGTCAACAAATAATTCGAAAAGCCTCAAAATCTTATTCCCTCCCCCTCTTTTTACTTTAAGATATTTTTATTGATATATATCTCCATTCTTGATTCTCTTGTAGCTAGATCCTCCAGAATCACAAGAATCTTTAGTTCATTTTTAACCAAAGTGATTTATTGTGATCAATTGGATTTTAAAAAACGGTTGGATTTTTTGTCGAATTCTTCAACGGGCATTCTTAAATTCTTGTTTGAAATACAAACACCAATTCTATAAATTAAGCTTATTAATTAATCCTATGGTGGAATTCTTCTCTTGACCTTTGGGAATGAATACATGAGGGAAGTTATTACTTGAGAAGTAGTCATTCATCATTTGATTTGAGAAAAATACATACATGGCAAAGACAGCCTTCTCTTCCTTCGAAGCCAGAGGAAGCCAACACAATATTTTTGAAGACGTCACAAAACAACAAAATTAAACTAACATCAACACCGATTGAAGCTTTGTTATATGAACTTGATCAACAAGAATTGACCCAAATGATCAATTCTCTCTTTTCTTCCTTGGGATTTAGGAAATGCTGCTAATGAAAGTAAAATGACATTTGGTTAATCAATTTCCTTAAACCACCGATCATTATCAATAGCTGGTCTTGAATGGCTTGTAGACCTTGAGATCACTAATGACGCCGGCAATTGAGCCAGCAGCAGCTGCTATGGTGATTATAAGACAAGCAACACTTAGTGTTTGGAGGCAAAGCCATTTTGTGCTCCACTTGGGTATCCTCTTTTGCACTATATACATTTCCACAGGGAAGTAGACTGTGAGGGGCCAGAACCCAAATGCCCCTAGAAGTCCTACCACGTCGTTGAAAAACGGCAAGATCATGGAGATCACAGTGGTTATGATCACAAAAGCCGTCCTCCAAATCATACGAAAAATGTTGAGATTGTAAGGGCCAATCCCCGGGATTTGGATCCTCGTGTCTTTCGTGAAAAAATCGGAATCCGGGAACTTTTGTGCTGCTGTTTTTTCAACAAAGGCAAAGAGGGGCTGAGCATAGACTTGGTACGCACCAACAAGGTGGATGACAATGGCGGCATTGGCTATGTCTAAGAGCCAGTAAGGGTTGTAGAAACCGAAGCCGGTGAGGAGGTTTCCCGGGGATAAATCCCCAAAGGCAGCATACCCCATGCAGCCACAGAGCATGTAGAATAGAGTTGTGACACTAACACTGATTTGAGTAGCTTTCTTCATTGTCTTGGATTCAGATGGTGGAGACCTAATTGTGTCTTGAATTTCAATGAGAATGAGAGAGTATGAGTAGGCAAAGGCTATGTTTCCAAGTGCTTGAAAACTCCTCCACATTTTCTCAGTTGCTGTCACAGTTCCAATGCTAATTCCAGTCATACTTCCCATGATTTTTCCATTTTCTGTGAAATTTTAAGAAAAAATAGAGCCAATATTTACGCGAACCAATTTAATCCAACAAAAAAAAAAATCATAATAACGTTGGGATTTTGTGTATGTACCAGCTACTTGAGCAATTCCAAGGCCAAGTCCAATTGTTGAGTAAGTGAAAGACATGACTGCAGCAACAATGGATAGCCACCACAATTGGTCAAAGTTTGGGATTTGAGAAAATATAATTTCTGTGATGCCAAAAGCAATCATATATGGGTTGCTATTTAGACGGCATGGGTTCTTCCCACCACTTTTGTGGAAGCAATTTGATCTCTTTATTGCCCTGTTTTAATCCAATAAAAAAAATCCCATTAGACCAAAAGGGTATTTATTAAATCAGATTTTAAAAAGACCACAAGTTAAAAGCCGGACTTACATCATGCTTATGGATGAGGCTATTGTGTAGCCAATGGACACTCCAAAAAGGTTCATGTATTGAACATATCCACAAATTTTGACCTTAGCTCCACCTAAGACAATCAAAATTAACAAAGACATGAGCTTTTAGAACTTCTTGTTAAAAAAAGATTCAACCTTTTTCATGGGGTGAAAATGAAGAAGTATATCATAGGAATTTACCAAGGTTGGATCGAACAGCATCCATGTAAGTATAGTTTCTTTTTCCGGTGAGGGAGTCGCCGGAGCGGTAACAAACAGAGAGAAGAGTGGAGGTGTAGTAAGTGACAAACGAGAACAAGAGCATGACTGAAGGACCGGCAACCCATCCGAGCTGGGCTGTGGCCCAAGCCAGAGACAGGACCCCAGAACCAATCACAGCTGTAATTATGTGAGCACTTGAAGTCCATACACTTCCTGGTAAAAATAATCAAGAAATAAACACAAAAAATCATTAAAAGTTCAACATCATCAAGATCAAAATTACCTGCCTATTTTTTTACTTGACTAACAAGTCATTAACAAAATATGCAAAGTAATGTTAATTTGCGGTCCTGCCACTTTCCTCAGTCATAATATTTACTCGCTTATCACTATCATCCTGTTTACTTATTTACTCTTATCCTTATAGTTATTATTATCTTTTTTTTTAATATAAGCTTTTTTCACGTGACTTAAAGAAAAAAAAATTCTGTCACATCCTTGTGTTGTAATGATTAGAATAAGAGTCCTCTTCACTCCTATACTCAGTTGTGACCAACGACTTACGAGTGTACTTCTGTGATGCTTATCTACTATTTTACTATAGAAGTTTCATAGCAATAGGTCTTCTGCGAAAGACCTAGTAATAGTTGTCTCTTAACTATATATCTATATACATATATTTAATTATCATATATATATATATGTATTCATTTCATAATTTTTTTTATCTTAAATCCCGTCTTATATATAGGTGGTAAAAATACTTGGTTGTGGTAAAGATTTGAGACTTACCGGTTCGTTCGAGACGACCGTCGTCATCGAAGCACTTGGAGGCTCCTTGAGGAGGCACATCCACTGAGACATCGAACACCTGATGGTGATGAAGCTGCTGGTTCTTCGTGGCATCACCCATCTTTGTCACAAAATACACTAAATTACCAACACAAGCCTCTCAATGCGTGTAAATACAGAAAAACCTAGAAGAAAAAGGAAATTACAAGTCTTTTCAAGGAAAACAAAGAGATGGGTTATGCTCTTCAATGGATCACAGTGACATAAGTGTCAAGGAAACCCAAATGAAGAACAATAGCCTTAATTCAAAATGGGAAGTCGGTATGCAAATGGGAGTGAGAGAGGTGGGTGTATATATATCACTTTGTGTGGCGAGGAAGTAGAAAACCCACGTGTCAAAATTTCTAAATAGACCCAAAGAAGACTCCGCCGTCAACCAACCAATGCAATATTTACACCATTTTTTTAGCCAACTAATTGACTCTTCAAAGATATCAGAAAATCTTTAGAAAAATTTCAAATCTCCCCCAACCTTTGATATTTTAGTGACCCACCAAAGGCACTTTCCCCCTTTAATTTTCAGCTCCAAGACGTATTCTACTAAATTACTGTAAGCCACGGTTTTCAGTTGCTCAATCTCGGAGTGTATTTATAATTTTATAGTAAAAGTTATAAAATTTAGGTTTTGGGATCAAACCTACTACAAAATAACCATACATGTAACTTAAATATTTGTGTATATGTAGATATGCGACCCAGCCTCATTTAAAGTGAGCTATAATCTATTTCAAATGTGAAAAAAATAGGAAAAAGTGAAAGAGAATTTTTTATTAAATTTTCATTCAATACTATTTTACTAAGAAAATTGATTTTAAATCAGCCTATATCTGTTTTTAGTATTGGATTCAGTCCACTTTTATTTGCAATCCTGAGTTTGTGCTTGTATGTATGTGTCAACATAAAATATTCAACGCAAATATGAGTTAGGCTAGTTACTAGAGTTAATATACTCGAGTTTCGTACATTAGAATAGTTTACATATACGGAGACTACATATCGTTCGTATGAAATAAAATTAAGCATAAATCATCGACGGACGACGCGCTTACCGTCATTATAACTTGGTAGCTAGGCTTGTTTTGTGTTTGAAAGCCCCACTCTGTTTGGATTTGATACAATTTTCAAACATAGAGAAGGGTTTTTGTTTGATTTGTGTTGTGAGTCTGTTGGAGCAATCAAGCTTCCTTATATAGCAGAAGTGAGAGGTAATATAAGAGCTGATTTTTTTTTAAAAAAAATTGTAATTTCTCTTTAAAAGACCACCCTAGAAACAAGAATCAAAATATTTTCCCACTTGTGTGGCTTGCCATCCATCCCTTAGTGAAAGAGAAGAATAATGAATATGGTTCTCACACAATAATTATCATTTAAATTATTCATTCGCACAAACTGAGATGGAGAAATGGAGATGGAAAGGCCATGATATTTGCAGAGCATAAATTATCAATTATATTATCAGTCAAATGTTTCTTTTAGGCGATGGTGATTTTAAAAATAATGCAAGACAAAGTGCACCAAAGACCCACTCACTCAACCACTCACTCCTTTCAGGACTCGAATTTTAACATCTTTTACTGGATATATACTTGAGCTAAAAGAAGAAAGCCAGAAGGAACCAATACATCTAGGTGGACAGATGTGGTACGGAAATAGTTTTGTAAGTGCGTCGAAGGTAAGAATAATGTTATTTATCAATTATCAATTATAAGTATTAGGACTAGCAATGAGTAGTATTGGGTTTGTGCCGAGCTATGAATTATATTTTACTTAAATATTCCAAATTCGAATTCGATTCGTTTAATAATCGTGTCAACAATATCCAACTCGAACCCTACCTGTTAATGACCCAAATAACCTGTGTGACCCAATTAATAAACAGGTCGTACTCGAAACTCAATTAATATATGACTCGTTTAACATGTTTAACCTATTTAAACTATAAGATTTAATAGGTATTTATATAGATAAATGGGTAGATATATGAAGTTAGTAATAACATATTTATTAAACGGGTTAATATATAGGTCAATATAAAGGTTAACATGTTAATTAATTCGAAATTTACTTAAATGGGTTAATAGGTCATTATACGGGTTAACAAGTTGACCTGAAACTCACCTGTTTATTAAACATGTCATGATGGGTTGACCCAAAAATGACCCAAAATTTTAATCATACTAGTTGATTCGGGTAAATTTCGTGCAAATTAATTTTAAGTTATGTCAAAAATTACTACCCTTAATTATACATAAAATAAGATAGGAATAAATTACTCGTGTCAATATGAGTGAATTTTAACTTCTTCTTATGGGGAGATATCGGATACGTACGTGCTCAAGAAAGGACAAAGAAAGCCGAAACTATGGTGGCGATTGAATTCAGATTTCAACCTAGCTATGGAAAGGTGCCAATAACTTGCTTTCTATGAATTTGTTCGGTGTACGTTGGTTTACGTTCTACTCAAATAAATAAAAGGAAAGCCGATAATGGAAGTGAACTTGATACCAATTAAGTTGTGATCAAATTAGGACATGGCGTAAATTAGTTGTACGTGGAGGAATTATACAGTTGTAAAAATAGCTTTGTAAGTACCTAAATATTCTATTGTTTTCTAGAAATAAAAAAGGACAATATGGAGTCTTAATTGATTTATCTGCAAGCAAGAAATGACTTGGAATCCCTGTGCTGCAGACCAAGCTGAGGTCCAGCCCCAGCATATAGGATTCCTGAGGTATAAAATAAAGGTAAATAAATGATAATATCAATCTATAAAAATTGAAGTGTAATAAGCTTTTACAATATCGATCTGCTAATTATTTATTGTTGAGTCCTTTGAGATGTTATACATGCCCAACCTTTTATTCTGCGTGCTTACATATATATATATGTAAAATTTTACTTGGCTCATCAAATTCGGGTGGGCTGAAGCACACTCCAGCCCAAGACATCAGTCAGTGCCTGGATTACCTTGTTTCCTATGTATTAGAGCACCTCAAGTAGAGTTTCTAAAACACATTTTTTAGTTAATTCAAGGATGTTTAAAGAAAAAATGGCACCAGCATAGTCTCTATCTCACTCCTTATTTTAAATTGTTTGTATTTTGGATCCTTAAATTTGGCAAATAGAAAGAAAAAGTAAGGATTCCCAATCTCCTTACCATTAAATGAATTTCATAACTAATAAGAGGCATAATTAATTGGAGAATATTCAAATATTTTCTTTGAAACAAATAATAAAATATTTGAGATTTATTACTACGGGAGTAAATTTTCCTAAAGCAATTTGTTAAAATAACTTTTCAACTATTTTGGTTAGAATTTAATTTACATTTGCGCAGTTGAAGATGCTCTTATATTTTTTAACAAGACATTTACCCAAAAAATTACAGTTCTTTTGAAAGAAGCTACTTATAAATATGATATTGATCGTTCTTTGTTACGTACAAAAAAATAAAAAGAATGAGTCGAGAAATTCTGCACCACAAATTCGACGAGATTTGGGGCTTTGCACTTTCTTGCTTTATATCCACCATTTGCCTCATCCCTTGTCACATATTTTAGACTACATAGCTAAAATTATGGTGTCTCAAAGCTGAAGAGAGGCACCATGTGATGAAATGATCATCAATCATAATCTCATGATCCATATATCACATTCTATCAGATCAGATCACATCAGATCAGTCCCACCACAGCAATATGATCCGACGGTCGGGATTGGACAACTTTCACATCCTTCACTGTCAGTGGAAACTTAACAGTCTGCACTCTCAGTGGTGCTGGTTATGAATCAGGGCACCACATGCATTGTCTTATTGATCAAGCACATGTCTAAAGTCTTTCTCTAGAACGGACATATTTCTGATCCTAGCTAGCTCCAACAAGTTTTCTTAAATTCTTTAATTACGAGAAACAGAACATTATATATCTTTGTAAGCCATTAATGAGGATGAGGACATTGATCTTGTGTTATTATATATAACTTAAGTTAATTTTGACAAAAACCGAATATTTATTATTAATTGTTGGAACTAGAAATATTTCTGAACTTCATTTTGGGGGTACATTTTCTTATCAATTAAGAATGTGAGTAGTGGATAATGAGAGAAGTAGGCAATCGAAAAAGTGGGTAATCAGAGAAGTGGGTAATCGGAGAAGTGATTAATCATTATCATATTGAGTTGTTTACTAACTATATAAAATTAGAACAGTAAGTGATTAATCTTGTGTTATTATATATAACTTAAGTTAATTTTGACAAAAACCGAATATTTATTATTAATTGTTGGAACTAGAAATATTTCTGAACTTCATTTTGGGGGTACATTTTCTTATCAATTAAGAATGTGAGTAGTGGATAATGAGAGAAGTAGGCAATCGAAAAAGTGAGTAATCAGAGAAGTGGGTAATCGGAGAAGTGATTAATCATTATCATATTGAGTTGTTTACTAACTATATAAAATTAGAACAGTAAGATTTTAATTTTCAATGGTATTGTTTACTAACTCACACGAATTGGAATAAAAACTAATTTGATTACTCAAATGTCCTTAAACATATATAATAGTTTCTTTATTTTGTTTTTTTTAAGATCAAAATTGAACCTTACATAGCCAATTAATAACAAATCCAAAATGTCATATTGTGATTATTCACTAATAAAATATGAGCAAATGTCCGGTTGGTTTTGTTTAGTTTTGTTTTTTTGTTAAACAAAAAGATTTTATAAACTAGAAGAAGAGGCCCCAAAACGGGAACAAGAGCCAAAACCCAACAAAGGCTAGCAAAGAGCACACACGCCTGGCCAAGCCAAAACAAAGCAGCCAGACACGGCCACTAACAATACCAACTAAAGACTAACATTCCAAATTCGAGTTTCCAATGTATTGATATTGGAAGGCTTGAAACTAATAGTATATAGACAAGTTCCAACCATATTAGAAATCACATATTGTATTTCATTCATAAATATTGTAATTCTGTTTTAAGTTGTTGAAAGAGTACTTGACTCGGAAAATGATGATTTATATATTCATATGAGTATCACTAATTACTAGCAGAATTATTGTGATTAGTACTTGTAAACTATGTTCTTAATTAGTTTTTTTTTAAAATATTGGATTGGGGTATTTGGAATTATTGTAAAATTGTAAGTTACTTAATTTAGTAAAATGAGGTGATGGGAATCATTAACACCCTCCGCTAGTAAATAGAATTACCTAAATAGGCAATGGAATTACATACTTTAAATGAGTATAATGATTGTCTAGTTGCAAGTAAACGTAAGAAATTGCAAGTAATACGAATCATTATTATTGATTTCATTTAAGTACTGATAGGTAATTAAACATGCCCTTGGAGTTTTTACGAGGACCATATATATATATATATCTTCGTATGCTATTACTGAGGATAAGGGGTATCTCTGTGTGCTCTGGTTTTCGATCCTTAATTGTAGTTTCCTCCGTTTATATCATCATCCTCACTTTTTCTGATGGGTTCAGGAACCTTTACTAGGCATATAAAATTCAGATCTACAATAATCCTGATCACTTCTTTTCCACGTTCGAAGCCTAATTTTTTGCTCCCACCTATATATATATATATATATATCATTGATGATAGAAATATATTTCATCAAGAAATTAAAGTTTTTTAATCAATCTTTTTGCTAGAAAATCATGTGCACATTTTGATTGAAGATGGAAGACACAAGTACACAAAAAAGAAAAAGAAAAAGAAAAAAAAAACTTCGGTAATTAAATAATCAATTGGTGGTCTTGAATGGCTTGTAAATCTTGAGGTCTTGAACCACACCGGTGACCGACCCGGCAGCAGCAGCGAGGGCTACTACAAGAACGCAAAGACTGAGAATTTGAAGGCAAAGCCATCTAAAGCTCCACTTTGGTATCTTCTTTTGTGCAATGTACATTTCTACAGGGAAGTACACTGTGAGCGGCCAATATCCCAAGGCCCCAAGAAACCCGACGACGTCATTAAAGAACGGTAGGATCATGGAAATCAGAGTGGTTAGGATCACGAAAAATGTTCTCCAAACCAACCTGAAGAGGTTAAGTTTGTAGGAACCGAAAATTTTGATGTCTTTTGTGACGAAGGGGCTGTTTGGCAACCATTTCGTTGCTTTTTTTTCGACCAATGCAAAAATTGGTTGGCTGAAGACTTGGTATGCACCACCAAGGTGGATGACTATGGCAACATTGGCTATGTCTATGAGCCAACGTGGGTTTTCAAAGCCTTTGTCTGTGAGGAGGTTTCCGGGGGCTAAGTCTCCGAAGGCGGCATACCCCAAGCAGCCACAGAGGATGTAGAAAATTGACGTCACTGACAAACTCAGAAGAGTGGCTTTCTTCATTGTCTTGGTTTCAGATGGCGGGGATTTCACTGTGTCCTGTGTCACATGTGATTAAATTATCAAGAACTACTATTATAGAGTAATGAGTTTGAAAGAAGATAGAAGAAATTTGATTAATAACCTGAATTTCAATGAGGATGATTGAGTAGGAGTAGGCAAAAGCTATGTTACCAAGTGCTTGGAAGACCCTCCACATCTTTTGTTTTGGAGTCACAAGGCCAATCGTAATTCCACTCCTACTTCCCTTGAATTTTCCATTCTCTGGTATATATCAACGAACACAAAGGTTAACAAGGTTGGATTAAGCTTATTAGATCAATCACCGTTCGTAATTAGTACTATATTTTAGTGGTATTTTTTCCTTGTATTGTAATAGGTGGTTTCAAATTCAAAACAGCTTTCAACTTCCATATCAGCAACTCAATAATTAGTAATAGATCACGGCCATCAGTATTATAGTCTAGTGGTCTACTTGATATCTCTTTTCGCGCGATATCTCTTTTTGCTCAGTAATATGTGATCTTAGTTTGAGTTTTAAAAAAGAAAATAAAAGCTTTCTAGATGATCACCATTTCGATGATCCCTTATATATAAAATGAATTCAAAATTGAAGAGACAAGTTCCAACGTTACCAGCAACTTGAAAAATTCCAAGGGCGAGTCCAATTCCTGAGTAAGTGAAGGACATAACTGCAGCAACTGCTGAAAGCCATGACAACTCATCAAAGTTTGGGATTTGGGATAATAAAAACTGTGAGATTCCAAAAGCTAGCATATAGGGATTGTTGTTTATGTGACATGCATCTTTTCCACCACTATTGCGTATGCAGCTGGACCTCTTTATGGCCCTAAAAATCAACACACGCCCGCACCCAAAAAAAAAAACCCATTATTTCAAAAGAAAATTAAAAAAAAAACACATATTAGACATCAAATTCTTACACCATGCTTATGGATGCTGCTATGGTGTAGCCAATGGTGATGCCAAAAAGGGTCAAGTACTGCACAAATCCGCAGAATTTGACCTGGATTCGACCTGAAAAAATGATATTTACTAGCTAGTTGAGGGCAAATTTGATAAGAAAAATTGAAGATGAATATGTTAATCAATTAATAGAAAAGTTGATGATCGATCACCAAGGTTGGATCGGACGGCATCTGAGTAAGTATAGTTTCTATTTCCGGTGGCCGGATCGCGGTAGCAGGCGGCGAGAAGAGTTGAAGTGTAGAAAGTGATGAAGGAGAACATGACCATGACAGAAGGACCAGCAATCCATCCAAGCTGAGCAATGGCCCATGCCAATGACAAAACCCCAGAACCAATCACGGCTGTTATTATATGTGCACTTGCAGTCCAGACACCTCCTTCATTCACCACAAATTAACAAAATTATTTAACAATTCAACATGAACATTATCCAAAAAAATACAATTTTTGTTAATCTAGTGTTTTTAGTGTCAGACTAATTTTAACACACATGAAGTTGATTGAATTATAGACGTACATTTTACTCATAATGTAAATTGGTCTGTTATCACAAACGTAAATATGAGAACCAAAATTTGATTGGAAGTTCTCACTTAGACCATTATTATTGCCGCGTGTGGCTGAACTTGATTGAATCATAGACATGCATTTTACTCATAATGCAAATTGGTCTGCGATCACAAACGTGAATGCGAGAATCAAACTTTGACCGGAAGTTCTCACTTAGATGGTCATTCACTATAGTACTGTTGTTTGTGGCTAAAGAGATGATCGAATTAAGCATATGCATTTTACTCATAATGTATATATAATTAAGTTTCGCACCAGTTCGTTTGGGACGGCCGTCGTCGTCGATGTACTTGGAGCCTCCTTCCATATCAAAGACTGGGTTGTGGTGAAGCTGACGCGGGTTCGCTGTGGCTGCTGTGTTTCCACCCATCCTTGTTAGTGCAAAAGTAGCAGCACACAAAATAAGTAGTCTTTTTTTTTTTTTTTAATGTATGTTAAATATAAACAAAACTATTCTTTACTCTACTTTTATATATTGTAAAATTGTAATCTCAAAGTTTGTTCATCACTTTAATATCTTCGACAACTGTAATTTTATTTATGTACGCCATAAAGATTTGAAATTTTGAATTTGTCAAATAGAAATGAAATAAATGATAATTAATACTTACCGTAAATTAAATAACGTGAGTAAAATGCTCCCCAATGACCTTTTGTTCGAAGCAGTGAAAACGGTGCAGTAACACAGCCACTATTTTGAGTTAGTCAAAGTCTCGAAGGAACTGAATGTGTGACCGATAGAAGTTAGCAAACAAATACTTCTAAGAAAGAACATAAATAAAATTATAACTTAATTTCAGAGATAAATATCCTAGATAAATTCACAAACACGTAAATAAAAAGCATATATGTATCATTTTAAAGCTTATTTGGATTCTGAAAAGTAATGAAGATCCTTTATACAAAATTTAAACTAAAATCTAGCCGGAAATTTAAACTAATTACTTACCTTTCTCTAAAGAATCTTATTGCACTTCTTTGACTTCTTTCTCTTATCTCTTCGTGTTCATACAAAATTTATTTCCACTAAGACGAAATCGGTTCTACAACAAATTTCTTGGAAGAAAAAGTGAGATAATTAACCAGCTTGGATCCCCTTTTCAAAAAGAAAATAAACTATTTGTTTTGTTGTTTCGACTCTCCTTGAGAGTGTATATATAAATATATATATATATATATATTGATAATAATAATAGCATATATATATTGATAATAATAATCATACACATAAGATATGGGCTAGAATCAAAGAACACTTAATCCTTTAGGGATCTAAAAAGATCCCTACCATAAAGATCATTGTATCCCGACCATGGAATCAGCGGTTAGAAATTGATTTAAATTGTTCTCTCATTTTCAATGTGGTCAATGTATCTAGTTAAGATACAATCTAGATGCATTGATCCTCATGATGGGGATCTCGTCAAATTATCGGGATCTTGTCAGTTC